>WSXT02209802.1:1052-17875 GCA_011762715.2 Neuroterus valhalla
ATTGTGGTGGGGGAACAAAAAGAAAGGATGGGGTCGGGAAATGAATATTTAGAACGAAAAATGGAGGGGGGGGGGGGGCATTTTGAACATTTTTTTGGACCTTTTTTTCCAAGGCTCAGAAATTGTAAGTACAGTTTCTTGTAGTAAGTAAAAAATGAAACTATTTATCCTCATGACTTTTTTTGATGGAAGCAAAATTTTCAGAGTAATGGCATTTTCAAAATCCATAAATATAAAAGAAAATGAGAATTTTTAACCAAATAACGAGAGATTGAAAAGAAAGTCAGAGAGAAAAAATGTTCCTTCTTGGGAGCCCTACAAGTTCGTGAATATGACTTTTTGAATTTTATCAAAAAATCCAAAATTCCATTTTTGATCGCACAAAAAATAATGAAAAATAATTCGTGAAATCGATAACTTTCGAAAGAATGATCATATCCGACCGTGCTTTGGCACCCATTTTGAGGGACTGAGGAATACAAGTCGAGTTCGTTAACTAGCTGTTTTGGATCAAAAATGGAAGAGGGGTAGCATTTTGAAAATTTTTCTGGATTTTTTTTTCCAAAATTTATAAATTCTTATTACGGTTTCTTATAGTAGGTAGAAAGTGAAACAATTTATCCTTATGACTTTTTTTTGATAAAAGCAAAATTGTCAGAGTTATGGCATTTTCAAAATCCATAAATATAAGAGAAAATGAGAATTTTTAACCCAATAACGCAAGATTGAAAAGGAAGTCAGAGGAAAAAATGTTTCTTCTTGAGAGCCCTACAAGATCATGCATACAGCTTTTTGAATTTTCTCTAAAAATCGAAAATTCCAATTTTGATCGCACAAAAAATAATAAAAAATAAACTTTGAACTCGATAACTTTCGAAAAAATGATCATATTGGATTAGGCTTTGGCACAATCTTTTAAGGCCGTGAAAGAAAGGACGAGTTCGTTAACCAGCCATTTTTGACCAATGGTTCTGGTTTTATTCATCAAAATCGATTTTTGAAAAATCAAAAATGCATGTTTCCGCTCAAACTATGCAAGGTGTTAAAAAATGTTAAGACAAAAAGTTTTTATTTTAAAAAGACCTATAAATTTTATATACAACATTTTTTCATTAGGTGCGTAGTTTTTGTTTAAATCAAGAAAAATGTTACCAAAAATGAAAAGTTCTTTTTTTGAGCAAAACTATGCGAGATATGAAAAAAATGAAAGAAACAATAATTGTTTACCTTGAAAAGTCTACAAATTCATTGTTGATTATTTTTTGATAGGACGAATAGTTTTCGTTTTCATCGTGATAGCACACTTACAAAAATAAAAAATTCCATCTTCAAGACAAACAATAGGAGACAAGGAGAGATAATTTATAGAAAAATTGTTTATCTTGAAAAGTTTCGGAAGTTTTGCATGAAATTTTTCCCAATACGGCGTATATATATTTTTTTTTATCGTGGCGAGTATTGTGATGGGAATGTGTTCCTTAAGGCATGTAAAAAAAAAAAATTTCATAGAAGTTGAGGTTTTCAGGAGTTTTGCAACATTTGTAATTCTGCGTATGCAGTACGCTGTAAACTCAATTAAACACGTATGAAGCCAAACGCGAACCGCGAGATCCGAATGACGCGCGCCCTAGGCGCGCCCAAACCTGCGAGCGAAGCGAGCCGCGCGCGCAGCGCACCATGAAAATGTGCCCGCGCAGCGGGCAGATTTTTTTCGATAAAAACAAATTTCTCAAAGTTATGGTACTTTTGACATTTAAAATATATAAAGGAAAATGAGAATTTTTAGCCAAATAACGCAAGATTGGAAAGAAAGTCAGAGAGAAAAAATGTTTCTTCTTGGGAGCCCTACAAGATCGTGAGTACAACTTTCTAAATTTTCTCAATAAATCGAAAATTCCCATTTCGAACGCACAAAAAATGATGAAAACTAATCTGTGAACTCGATAACTTTCGAAAGAATGATCATATTCGATCGGGCTTTGGCACCCATTTTGTGTAAGCAATTGTAAGTATGGTTTCTTGTAGTAGGTATAAAATTAAAACAATTTATTTTCAGGTTTTTCTTTCGATAAAAACAAAATTGTCAGAGTTGTGACACTTTTAAAATTCAAAAATATAAACGAAAATGAGAATTTTTAGCCAAACAACGCAAGAAATGGAAGAAAGTTTCAGAGAAAAAAAACGTTTCTTTTTCGGAGCCCTCCAAGATGATCTTTACAACTTTCCGAGTTTTCTCAAAAAATCGAAAATTCAAATTTCGGTCGCACAAAAAATAATTAAAAATAGAAAGATTCATTTTTTGGTCAAACTGTGCCAGGTAAGGGGAAATATAAGAGAACTGAACTTGGGCACCAAAAAAAGATCTGCAGATTTGGTAAAATCAACTTTTTGACAGGACAAGTAGTTTGTGCTTCATTTATAAAAAAGCATATAAAAATGAAAAAAAATAACTTTTGTACAATTGACACAAGCTAAGGAAAAATCAAATAGATGCAATTTATTTACCAGGAAAATATCTTTCGATTTGTTATCAACTCCTTCAACAGGATTCATAGTTTTCATTTGAATCAGGAAAAATAACTATAAAAATGAAATAATAAAATTTTTTAAAAAACGACTAAGGCTAACACAGAAGATTGATAGAGAAAAGTTTTTCAGACGAAAAACATTTGTAAATTTGTTATGAGTTTTCCCATTGGACGCGTAGTTTGTGTTTCAATCGTAAAAAATGAAATTAGGAATTAAAAAAATGAATTTCTAGAAAAACTACACAACATGGGGAAAAATTAGGCAACAAAACTTCTCTACCGTTTTGGACAAACTTTGATCGAGTGCGCAGCACGAGACACGCAATGAGAATGTATTCGTTGAAGCCGAAGAAACTTCAACGAAAAAGAATCCACACTCATCAAGGTAAAGTAGTCGTCATTTCGCTTTGGAGTTTAACAAGCTTTATATATGACTGTAGGGAGGTACAAAGGCCAAGCGCGTAGCGCGAGATTAGATTTCCAGCGAGTGCGAAGCGCGAGATAAGGAGAGAAAATTTAAAAAGTTGTATTAACGATCTTGTGCGGCTCCAAACAAGAAACCTTTTTTTCCTTCCAACTTTTTCTTTCAATATTGCGTTATTTGGCTAAAAATGGTCATTTTCGTTTATATTTTTGAATTTCAAAAACGCCTCAACTCTGAAAATTTCGTTCTTGTTAAAAAAAATCATGGAGATACATTGTTCCACCTTTTACCTACTACAAGAAACCGTGCCTAAACATTTTTGAGTCTTGAAAACAAAGTCGAAAAAAATGTTCAAAATGCTCCCCCTCTTTCATCCTTGATCCAAAGTAGCTTGTTCAAGAACTTGACTTGTCTTTTTATTCCCTTAAAATGGGTGCCGAAGGGTAATCCAATCCGATTAGTCTTACAAAAGTTATGGAGTATACAGGCGACAAAGACGACGACGACAACAGACATACAGACACCAACGTAAAAACTATTTTTTCGGAATCAGGAGGACTCAAATCCTGGAGATTCCATAAATTCCGCGAAAGTAGATTTTCACATAAAATTTTCACTAAAAAAGCGCTGCTCGCTTTGTTCGCAACTTACAGCACGCCTAGGGCGCGCCGCTTTCGGATCTCGCACTTCGCGCTCGATAATAAATTTACCTCGCGCTCCGCGCTC
Organism: Neuroterus valhalla; assembly: GCA_011762715.2. NCBI lineage: Eukaryota > Metazoa > Arthropoda > Insecta > Hymenoptera > Cynipidae > Neuroterus > Neuroterus valhalla. The sequence goes on from WSXT02209802.1 coordinate 4,731, forward strand.
GGTCTTTGTACTTCCCTTCAATTGTGTATAGAGCTTTTGAAACTAAAAAGTAGTATTTAGGCTACTGTATTTGATGATTTCCAAAGCTTCTCCGGCTTTAATGAATACATTCTCTTCGTGTAATTGGTTGTTACGCGCCAGATTCATTTATCACTTCCCAGGTTCCTTTGGCGCGTGAAGATAAATTTCAAATTTCCGTACAATTATTAGGAGTTATTTGTTTTTGCGAGTTTACAAAAGTTACAAACATGTATGAAATACCCCCCCCCCCACCATAACAAATCGTAACGGAATCACTCCCCCCCCCCTTGAGCTGTTACGTAGTTTAAGTACGGTCCCTGATCTTTATTACGTGAATGTTTCAAGGTGTAGGATCAGATAACATTAACAGCAGCCTCCCACTCCTACAATTTATCTAACAAAAATATTTAATGTTATAAATACTCAAGTAAAACCTAGGGCACAGCTTTTGAAAAAAAAAACAGTTTTTCTATGTTAATAAGAATTAAATTTTTGCCTTGAAAAAATCAGTTTTTCGAACATAACTATCAATGTTTATTTGCTAGTTTCGAACTTTACGATAGTTTTTAATGTAAGGTACCATTTCACCATATCAAATTTGCAATTGAGCTTTTGTATAGTATTAGGGCATATAAAATTTCGCTGTCGTTTAGATTGGCCCTAGTTTGCTCGTTCGTGTTCGTTCGTATGTGTGACTGTACTGTTTCAGAGGATGGAGGAGTCATAATTTTAATTTTATCTCTCTTTTTTTTACATAACGGGGGATGCTGATCAAGAGCGGCAGTAAAAACGGCTCTAAGTGAGCTCAACATCCGCATAGAGTTCTGACGCGGGCCACAAAAGTAAGAACATACATAAATACGGCGCAGCGTTGAGCCGGCAGCCGACAATGCTACTTTGTTAATTATTATTAATTATTAGCGAACATTAGAGCTTTGAGGAACAAAAATAGTATACAACACTCGGCTAGAAATATTGGATACCCTTACGTGTGTGTTACCACAAAAGCACAAACATCCAACTTCCTAGTCTAGTATTGTAATATACTATTTCACAAGTGGAATTTTTAGAACTGTATTCTTATGAGGAAATGCTGAAACTTCCTTTAATCGAAATATTGTGTCCTCCGCCGTTTCATCTGGGTAATTTCGAGTGAGCGAGAACTTTCATCGGAAGAGATGTTGGTAATCGATTTCCAGCGTCATTTATGGTCTGAATCAGTCTTTGTGATAGATAAAGAACTCTGGATTGCTTATAAACCGAACGGTGATGATGACATGGACGATGGTATGGCTGAAGATGAAGAACTTACTCCTATAGGAGGATATTATTGTAACTGCCAGTCAGGTGCTTGAACGCTCGGAACATATAAGCAGTGTATTATGGTTCTAGGGGTACGCTCGTCTTGCCTTCATTGGCTGCATAATGACTAATCTCGCTCATGTCTTGCTTTCATTGTCTGGATAATGACTAAATCTCGCTCATGGCCTGCCTTCATTGGCTGGATAATGACTAAGTCTCGCTTATGTCTTACCTTCTTTGGCTAGATAATGACTAATCAAGCTCATATCTTGCCCTCATTGGCTGGATGATGACTAATCTCGCTCATGTCTTGCCTTCATTGGCTGGATAATGACTAAATCTCGCTTACGTCTTGCCTTCATTGGCTGGATGATGACTAATCTCGATCATGCCTTGCCTTCATTGGCTGGATAATGACTGAATCTCGCTCATTTCTTGCCTTCATTGGCTGGATAATGACTAAATCTCGCTCATGCCTTGCCTCAATTGGCTGGATAATGACTAATCTCGCTTATGTCTTGCCTACATTCGCTGGATAATGAGTTAATCTCGCGCATGTCTTGCCTTCATTGGCTGCATAATAACTAATCTCGATCATTTCTTGCCTCCATTAGCTAGATAATGACCAATCTCGATCATGCCTTGCCTTCATTGGCTGGATAATGACTAAATCTCGCTCATGTCTTGCCTTAATTGCCTGGATAATGACTAAATCTCGCTCATGTCTTGACTTCATTTGATGGAAAATGACTAATCTCGATCATGCCTTGCCTTCATTGGCTGGATAATGACTAAATCTCGCTCATGTCTTGCCTTCATTGGCTGGATAATGCCTAAATCTTGCTCATGTCCTGCCTTCATTGGCTGGATAATGACTACTCTCGCTTATGTCTTGCCTTTATTCGCTGGATAATGACTAAATCTCGCTTATGTCTTGCCTTCATTGGCTGGATAATGACTAATCTCGATCATTTCTTGCCTCCATTAGATAGATAATGACTAATCTCGATCATGCCTTGCCTTCATTGGCTGGATAATGACTAAATCTCGTTCATGTCTTGCCCCAATTGCCTAGATAATGACTAATCTCGATCATTTCTTGCCTCCATTAGCTAGATAATGACAAATCTCGATCATGCCTTGCCTTCATTGGCTGGATAATGGCTAATCTTGCTCATGTCTTGCCTTAATTGCCTGGATAATGACTAAATCTCGCTCATGTCTTGCCTTCATTGGCTGGATAATGACTAATCTCGATCATGCCTTGCCTTCACTGGCTGGATAATGACTAAACCTCGCTCATGTCTTGCCCTAATTGCCTGGATAATGACTAAATCTCGCTCATGTCTTGCCTTCATTGGCTGGATAATGACTAATCTCGATGATGCCTTGCCTTCATTGGCTGGATAATGACTAAATCTCGCTCATGTCTTGCCTTCATTGGCTGGATAATGACTAATCTCGCTCATGTTTTGCTTTGATTGCCTGGATAATAACTAAATCTCGCTCATGTCTTGCCTTCATTGGCTGGATAATGACTAAATCTCGCTCATGTCTTGCCTTCATTGGCTGGATAATGCCTAAATCTTGCTCACGTCTTGCCTTAATTAGCTGGATAATAATTAATCTCGCTCATGCCTTGCCTTCATTGCCTGGATAATGACTAATCTCGATCATGCCTTGCCTTCATTGGCTGGATAATGAATGGTCTCATTCATGCCTTGCCTTCATTGGCTGGATAATGACTAAATCTCTTTCATGTCTTGCCTTCATTGGCTAGATAATGAATAATCTGGATCTTGTCTGGCCTTAATTGGCTGGATAATGACTAAATCTCGCTCATGTCTTGCCTTCATTGGCTGGATAATGACTAAATCTCGCTCATGTCTTGCCTTCATTGGCTAGATGATGACTAAATCTTGCTCATGTCTTACCTTTATTGCATGGATATTGCCCAAGTCCAGCTCGGGTTTTGCCTTCATTGGCTAGATAATGACTTAATCTCGCTGCTCATGTCTTGCCTTCATTGGCTCGATAATGACTAAGTCATTCTTATTCCTTGCCTTTATGAACTCTATATTGATTTTCTCTTCTTATTTTGTCTTTTTAGGCTGAATATTAACAATTGATGACATGTTCACATTGAATGAATATTTGCTCATGTTTCTTTATAGGGTTGGATATTTAACCCTCCATAACTCGAAAACTGTCCATTTTTTGGACTTTGTGCCCCATAACATTTTTGATCGATACATTGAGAACTAAAATTTTACAAAGTTTAATCAAAATCGACAGAAAGCCATTTTATGTACATTTTCTGCAGGGTCCTTCATGAACACATATGATCACTGATATCTTCGGGCGTAAATATACGTACATTCTTGAAGTTTTCCAGGCTGCAGTATTTTCGAAATAATTTTTAGAGAACGTTTTTCCTCCTCTGATCAAATGAGGCATCAAAGTCTTTACGTCTAAAACTTTTGCAACTGCGATGCCAACTTTGGAGGGAGATATCCTTTTAGGCTCTTTCTAATTATTTTTTGGATCATAGTGTAATGTTTTCACATTTTTATCAGCATAACTGTCTTTTAAAAGATCGTTGAAGAATTGCAAGCATTCAATTTGAGCTTCTTGAGCGCTTGTTAACAAGCAGCACTGGAGTCTCGACTGATTTGACTCATTGTTTTTTTTCTGCGAATTTTCTAAGCACGAATTTCATTAGAATACTTCCTTAGTACACAAAAAACAAAAGAAACAAAAAAGTCATCGAAGAATTGAGAATAGAAAAGATTGGGCTGAGAATGTTCGCAAAGTAAACAGAAACAAGGTATTTAATACTACGATATATCAAAAGCGCGTAAGTGACTTTATAGAGAGGTATATGGATATTCGTAGTGGACCTGTAAATTCGCATAGTTTCGTCCGAAGATACCGGAGATCGGATGTATGGCAAATTTTATCTTAATATTCTAAGATATTATTATATGTTTTTCAAAATGTCAAGCAATCAAATACATTACATTACTAAGTGATTGAAAATACTCAATCACCTCACTGTTCTTTCCTATACTAAAAGAATCACTTAGAAACAATGGAATAACCAATTTTTGACCGGAGCATAGGACGCCGTGACTAAAATCTTTGAAAAAAGGTGATCTCGTGATCACCTCAGGTGATCTTGACCTCAAGTTTTATCTTCTATTCCGATAGGGTTTTTTTTTTCTTTCGAAAACATATAATATGAATGCAGAAAAAGATAAGGATTTTCATGTTCATTATGGTTCAATTTTAATATGTCACAAACTGCTGAAACCATTCCAATCAAATCATGCTGCATCAAAATAAGCTGAAGACGACGACAACTGCCCGAAAGGAAATGTGTAGAATGATTCGCTCTCCAGGATGTTGTGATGTCGGAAAGCCCTCATAATTAGGCTTTGGGAGTTATGAGGGTTATTATCCACAGTACAGAAGTCTTACCTGCGATTGGTCCAGGATCGCTAGGGCGCAAGGGTTCTTCGCCACGTCTATAGCAAATAAAAATAAAAGATAAACTCGGAAATCTACTCATAAAAAAAAATCAAAGCCACTGAACTCGAAATAATGTTCAAGCTCCCACTTCTCAAGACTTGCGATGAGAACCCTGATATATTCTCCTATGGTTGAAGTAAATACAGGGTCCTTCAAAAAGGATGGATGTTTTTTAAACGGCGAGTACTGGTGGTGAAATGTCCGATTGGGCTGAGGTACGGCGCGTTTAAAAGAGGAGACTGGAAAGTTCCAGTATCCTCAAAAATAGCGATTTCCGGACTCATCATCAGATTCCACATCGTGGGACGATTCCTAATCGCAATACCATCATGAGATGCGTCTTCACGTTCGACGGAACAGGTAATGTATTGGCAACTAAACCTCAAGGCCGAAACCGAACGAAAAGATCCCCCGAAAACATCGAGAGAATACGGGTTGATACGCTGGGAAGCCTCAAACGTTCTGCCCGTTTGCGCGCTACTCCTCGATGTTTGCACGCTACTTCTCGATGTTTTCGCAGTATCTTCTCGGTAAAATTCGGCCTTTTAGGTGCAATTTGCAACGCATTACCTTTTCGGTTGGACGTGAAGACGCATCTCATGATCGTATTGCGGTTAGGAATCGTCCCACGATATGGAATCTGATAATTAGTCCGGAAATCTCGCTAAGTCTGCAGCCTGGACCAAACTTTTGCCATTTTTGAAGTATTACCGCGCGGTAAACAGACGCTGGTCAACACTCCACATCATGATGCATGCTAAAACTCCCTAGTCCCCTCTTTCAAACAACCACCACATCTTGAGTACTAGTCGTTCAAAAAACAACCATCCTTTCTGACGGACTCTGTACCAGGATCCCATACATACCAATAGCACATTCAACTGAGCTGAAAGAACAATGAAGTAATATTATAAGGTTTAGGAAAAATTAAATATCCAGAACATGGTTGGCAAGTTTGTGTGCATATGAAAATTTTGAATTACTGATCATCGCTGATCCTCCGATTAACCCAAGAAGAGTAATACCTCCCACTCTCCACATTAAAATTTGTCAAATGAAACAGTTCAATAAGGCGCTTATGGATGAAGGAAAATTCTTTCCGTATTTAGGGAAAAATTCCGCATTTATCGGATGCAAAAATGAAATAATCCAACTACGATGGACCACAAATTCAGAAAATTATAAATGAGAATTTAATCACGTCAATGAATCAAAAAAAAGAGGCAGCACAGATGAGTTTCAAGCAAGTTTTAGATTATTTCTGGGACTACAAAAAAAAAAGAAGGTGGTATGGTGAAAAACTTTGGTCAAATGGAGTGTTAAGTTAGTTTGAAGCTGCACTTTCTTTTTTTCCATATCGATTATTTCCCGATAAATTCAGAGGATAACAATGAGGAAAAAGGAGAACGATTTTAATAATATTTTTAAAAAAATGGAATGTCGATATCGAGGAAGATGGGATACCAAAATGATGGCTGACTCTTTTTGGAGGCTGAAAAGAAAGCATGTTCGAAAGGACATGAAACGTAAGAAAAATACGTCAGCCGTCGTAGGATGCCCGGTAGAAATGATCACTCTATATGATGGAAATTGGAGTTCGTCACTCTACCTAAAAGAGTGATTTTATTTATTACTAGTTTCATAAACAATCAAAAATCAACAACAAATCACTTAAAAACTTGCCGAACAACGACTTCCGATAAACAAACTGCTACATACAGATCTCAGGAGGTAGAGGAGGATGGAGATGAAGAATGTAAACGAGCGAAAGAGAGGAGAAACGGAAGAAGCGAAAGATAGTTAAAGAGTGAGAAGCAAAGGATGGAGATCAAGAATGCAAGCAAGCGAAATGAAGGAAGAGAAATGGAAGAACTGAAAGAGAGTTAAAGAAGACATGAATATAGGTATTAGCGGAAAGGCTACGGAATGATGTCGAGGGGAGAGGCATATAACCGGAGACTCAGGCAAGATTCAGAGCTGGTAGAAGCACTATAGAGAATAGTTTTATTTTTCAGCACCAGGTGGATATAGAAATAGTAAAGAAGGGGTCAAAAGCGTACGCGTGTTTTGTAGATCTGAAAGGCGCTTTTCCATCGGTGGATAGGGGGAGGATGTGGGAGGCAATGTAGGAAAGGGGAGTAGAGAAAGATCTGATCGAAAAGGTAAGAGAGGTGTATGAAAGACGAAAGATAAGGTGAGAGGAGGGGTCACGATTTTGAAGAGCTTTTGGATAGATAAGGGGTTCAGGCAGGTGTATCCGCTAAGATCAACGCTTTTCGCGATTTTAATCGCTGACATGGAGAGGAAGCTAGAAAAAGTAGTGGTTGAGTGTGGATAAGAGAGGTTAGAATTTGGTCACTTGCGTATGCAGATGAGATAATGTTGCTGGCAAAAAGTGAGTAGGCATTGAAGAAGATGATGAAGAGGTTGAGAAGGTACCTGGATAGGAGTCGGTTAGAGTTAAATGCAGAAAAGTACAGGGTTATGGTGTTCAGGAGAAAAGGTGGAAGGGACAAAGGGCGGGATTGGAAGTGGAAGGGGACGGCGGTGCAGAAGGTGAAGGAGTTTGTGTACCTGGGTTTCCTATTTCTGAGGAATGGAGAAGTGGATGGTCACATAAAAGAGAAAGTAAGGAGGGCACATGTTGTGATGAGGCAGGTGCAGGGATTGGGAAAGAGGTTGTTTGCAGATGCCTTTGAAAGGAGGATGGAGCTGTTTGACTCCCTTGTGATGAGCGAGCCACTGTATGAAGTAGAGGTCAAGGGGGTGGAAGAAAAACGAAGAGGTAAATAGGGTTCAGGAAACGTATATCAGATGGACACTGGGGTGGGATAGAAGTACACCTAGTAATTTTGTGAGGAGGGAGACAGGGAAAACGAGTTTAGGGATTTGCACAGGTAGCCGGGCGTGTAAGTATGAGGAATTCCTGGAAGAGAGGGTAAGCAGGCTGGTGAGGGAGTGTCACGAGGAGAGAAGAAATGTGTATGAGATTTCTAAGAGGAACGGTATGGAGAAAGAGAGGTCGGAGGGGAGGAAAGGATAAGAGGGTCAAGGTATGTTGAGAAATATGGGCAGATAGGTGAAAAGTGGTATGAAAAGGTGAAACACTGTTCAGAAGAATGTGAGGAGGTGGGAAGGAGTGGAACTAGCATGGAAATAATACTGCAAGAAAAAGGGGAGGAGAGGGCGATTGCATGAGCGAAGGTGGTGTTGGGTAAGATGGACAGGAAGAGAAGGAAGGAGGAGAGGAAGCAGATGTAAGATAAACGTAAATAATGGTAATAGTAGATAAGGAATAGCAAATAAGTCATGGTAGGTAAGAAATAGGTAGGAACCGCGGAGAAACAGTTTGGCAATGTGAGGCTGGCGAATGGTATTGAAATGCGTGCAATTATAATTTTTTTTGAAATTGTACACATATTTCGTAAAACATGGTGGTGTGAGCAAATAAATTTTTCAAGGCCAATAGGCTTAAAAATAAACGTTCATCTATCTAAAAAACACATTATTAGAATTTAGCGACCTTAAACACAAGAGGGTGCCCTTTTCACCTGAGGATTCCCCCTTCTACAGTTATTAGGAGTTACGCTTCAAACACAAAATAGGTAATTGAAGTGTTTTTAGGCTTTTTTAAAATTAGAAACAAACGGTAACCTGGTGGGGCTAAACGGACACCAAACACACATTTTTTTGAAAATTTCCATACAAGAAGTAATGTTTTCGCTGTTTTTTCAACATAAGGAACAAAAGGTGAAATTATAGGGCTAAACAGACACCAGATTCACAGTATCGTACGAAATGAAAAGGTTACAATAAAAAAGTAGCAAATGAGCCTTATCCAATCGTTTAAAAAAAGAAATAGAAGGATGAAAGTGATTCCTAATAGGTAGTGCTCAGAATAATTCGGTTGTGAAGCAATTGGAGAATAAAAATACCGCAACAGCTTTTACGGCGAGCAATGTATAAGCGCGGAACGGACGATTTGATGTTCAAGCTCTTCTTCATATGCTTCATCTTGCACGAAGTGATGTCGAGGGCCCATTCTTCGTCCATGGAATCACCCCAAATCACCAATATATATTAGTAGATCTCTCCATCGCTAAGGTGTCTAATAGCACCTTTACCCATAATCTTAGGGTCCTTACGTACACCTGCGATTCTCTCACGCTTCATATAAATCTCAGTACACTTGTTTATTTTAAAGTCCAAATCGATTACTTGTGTGTGCCCCTCGACGATCTTCCGAGCATTCCCGACATGCTCTTTCTCAGACGTATAGATCTTCAAGTCATCCATATGAAATATATAAATGACTTATGCTCACGATCCTTAGTCCCGCGCGGAGGTACCGATGAGAATCGCGAAGTGCGAGAGACAGTGGCAATAGTGTGATGCAGAGGATACCCATGGTGTTACCCTGAAAGACACTCCTCTGAGGCGCTTTCAGGGTAACACTTCATGGCTGATTCAATTCGATTGACATAGAATCAATCCGATACCTTATAACGTAATTGATTTCAGATTAATTTAATTCTGAAGCGGCTAAGGCAGGGCTGATTTCACACTGCCTTTCTAAAGAGTCCAGTGGAGTTAGCCCAGGACGTAACGTTTGATATTTTGCATAATTAAAAAGATTGGTGCTGACAAGCATTGATTCATGAAAAATTGAAGACCCTAATGCCAATATTAAGAAATTTCTTTTTACGATTTTATACTTCGCGTCGAGCAGCTTAGGCTGCTTTACGCCGTATTGTATTCTAACCACGAGTGCAACTCAGGAAGAAAATCGAGGTGGACCACTGGCTTTCAGATAAAACACTGACCGCGGGCGCAATTCGACTGCACTGCAACTCCTATTTTTCTCCCCAACCTTACGATCTCCCCTTACTCTCCTTACCAGCTTAATCTTACAAATACCAATCCACCTGCCTTTTGTTCACCTAACCTCACTTTTCCTATTTTCCAAACTCACCTCCCGCACCCATACTGACCTCCTGGGCTTTCACCCTCACATTCCACTCACAACTTCAACATAAAATCCGTCAAACTCTTTTACTACCTGTCGACCAACACTCTCTACTAACGCCACCACCAATCGTTTGGGGAAATACTCTTATCTTCAAATTTATTGCGGTTGTAGAAGAATATGAAATTTTTTGGATAATTATTTATAATAATACTCATTTTTTCAAACATATTCATCACAAACATGTATTTAAATATTTTATGTCATTCAGAGTTCAGATTTTCGGAATGAAAATGTATAAGAAATGCTGATTGGTTGCATTCACACGGGGCTTCCACGCGGTCAATTGAGTTACTTTTAGTAACTTCCTTGAATTTGAATTTTTCCATTTCGTGATTTTCTTGTTTTCTAATACCAATTTTAAAGCATCACAATGGATCAGATACTCTAATTTTTTTGCAAGGGAAATCCCTATCTTCAGATGTATTGCGGTTGCAGAACAACGACTCTGATCATTAACTACAACAATACTCAATGTTTTTAAACATACTTATCACATAATTGTATCTCATTGTTATAATTCTACAGATAAAATGATATATTACATGGCGAGTGGCGAATGGCGCAGATTACTGACGAGTGTGGAGTTGCTATCCCGAGCGAAGCGAGGGGAAGCACCACACGAGGCAGTGATCTCCGCCTTTCGCCACTCACCATGTACGATATTTTTCATAAAAAGTGCATCGAAAACTCGACTTTCGACGACTCTTAAGTGATAGCGAAATAAGAAAAATGAGAGTTTTAGGGTTATGGTTGACAACATGTGACAGCTGATTCACTTTCGCCGGTCCAGCTGACTTACTTTCGCCGCTCCAGCTGATTTCTATTGGCCACGAATAGAAATCTCGGCCGTAATCCAACATATTCGCATCGCTCAAGAGGCGGCGAAAGTCGAATTTTCGTTGCACGTGTTATGAAAAATTGTTTTTAATCGAATCATAGTTATTCTACATTCTTTACACCACTCTAACCTCAAAACCTCAACTTTCACATGATCTTTTCGGCTATCGTGGTATGAAGTACTGTTTAATACTTGTGTGAGGTGATTTTCAGCACATGAGACTTGTGTCACTCGCTTCGCTCGTGCAGAAACCGTCGCATTCGCCAAATACTCACCTCTCACACATACATCGAAATGTAATATTGAATTTCTATTTATTATTATTATTATACCATTAAGTCAAATCCCTTTCGGGGTAAGCGTAACTCGTTCCGTTCCAGCCCCGCTGTACTACTTGAAAATAAAGAATTGATGTGGAAAGATTGGAGAGTGGAATTGACATGGGAAATTTTAATTATGAGATGTGTATAAGAAGGAAGCAGGGATAGGTATTAGATCAGTCTTAGAATTCATTGCGTGTTTTCTGTGAACAGAAGGAGGCTGCTTTCATTTTTTTATGAAGATGCGGGATTTTCAGTAAACAGAAGCTTCAATTGAATTGTTGAGCAGAATGAATATACGCGAGGCTATTTCGGCAACATGAAAGATAAGACCTGATTAAAACAATAAGCAGCAAAATTAAGTCCACCCTGTTTCTGCTTTCAAAGGACACACTCGTCCTGTGCAACATCGCTCCGACACGGGTCGCTTCCTGATCTCTCTAGCAAACACCTCGTACTTATATACAATGGCTCACCAAACATCCTTACCCTGGCATACATCTCTTGCTTCTTCCACATCCATTCATCTTTTCATAAGAGCTCTTGCGTTTCTACGGCTCTCTATATTTCTCCTCTTCAGGGTCTCGTTCACACATTCTATCCATTCCTTCTTCGGTCTGCCTCTGGGTACGCTACCATTCACCCTACCGTACAGGGCATTTTTACTTTTAGTACTACCCCGCACACTGCCGATAATCTTTCTACCCTCATTTATATGTCTGGAAATCTCTGCATCTATCTCCCCGTCAGTAGTGAATAAACTTCCAAGATACACGAAATTATCAACTTGTTCTATCCTCTCTCCATTTAGGGTAATATTGCTTTTTGAATTGAAACTTACATTCTCAAGGTTATTTTTGATCAAAATTATTATATTTATTGCCTTTTCTTTCATTGTTCGTGCTAAAATATTAAAATATTAGTTTATAAATGTTGCATTAATAAGGTTTTGTTAATTTTTGCGTATTAATAACTTAATGTAAGAAAAATCGAAAAATTACAGGATTGACATTGTATGTAAACAGGTCATCGTTGTAATCCCCTGGAAACTTCGCAACTCAAATTATACAATGCAGAAGTGAATTAAAGAAATCATACTTATATAATAAATGCTTTATTCTAGCCTCTAGGGCCTAAAAATACGCAGACTATGTCTGCTACATCAGAGGTTACATGTATTTACACAATCTTTACAGTAATCTTATTCTAATCTTATATCCTAACTTTACAAACTGAAAATTGCCGCATCGCCTTTCGCTTTGTTTCAACGCCTCGCTTTAACGCATAACCTGCACGCATCGCCTTAACGCATTGCCTTATCACCTTGCCATTTTTATCGCTTACAAGCATCGCTTGTTCGCAAATCCTCAACTCGATCTTAATTTTGACATATTTTAAATTTTTATTCTTATGCTCTATTCTCACTTCCTCTCTTCTCCTTTTTCTTTCTTTCCCATTGTCTTAGCCATTCCACCACCTCTACTTTCCCCTTTTCATGCGAAATTTTTCCCATTGTCATGCTTCCTTTCTCTATTTTCTCACACTCTTCCAGCCAGTATTTTAAGTTACCCCTACCTCTCCCACAAAACACGCATATTCTTTCCTCATCACTTCCCCAATATCTATTCCATTCTTCTGTGTTTCCACATCTCACTCGTGCAATCAATTTCTGGCAGTCTCTTTCTCTCTTTTTCTCCAAGTATGCTGGTTTTCCTTCAACTCTTATCCATTTATATTTCTTATTATACCTTGCTTCCCTAATTTTATTTCCTATTTCTTGTTTCATTACATCTTTATCCCTTTCCAGCAAATCCTGCTGCACTTTTATTCCCCTTTCATGCAATTCTTTAACCCCCTCTTTTGACCAACCACATCTGTTAAGATACCTTTCCCTTTCTTTAATTCCTTTACTCTCCCACATTACACTTTCTCTTTCCTTCATACAGGCTTTGACTATTGTTCTACCCTCACTATCCATCAACTTCTCTCCGTATTTGCAAGCTCTATTACCTGCTCTTATTCTTATATTCTCCCTATCTGCCTCTTTCAAAACAATATACCATGGCGTGCATTTGTCCAGTCCAAAAATCCATCTAATGTATTT
>WSXT02209813.1:0-11795 GCA_011762715.2 Neuroterus valhalla
TTGTATGTGAAGGAACGGAGGTCATGTAAACCCTTAGGGGACATATTATGAATAAAGAAGAATAGGAAAATAAATATGTGTCACGATATGTACAATACATACAAAATTTAAAAAAAAAATCCAATTTAAAAATAAATAAATGATATTGAAATTCAAAAGTATTCATGAATAATTTAAAAAATAAAATACTATCTGCCAATAAAGTGAACACGTATCCAACACGTCAGGCCTTCGACATAACCTCGAAAAAGTATAATGATGGGCGAAGTACCGGACCATGTATATGATACGTTTTCTGGGTCGCTGAAACCGAATCTAAATTTCATTTTATCTCGTCGAATCAGGTTTTCGACATAACCTTAAAAAGTCTTCACATACACCTTTTCATGAAAAGTAATGATGATCTGAGTGCTAGACCATATTATGTGTTTTTTGTGTCGCTGGAACCGAATCCAATGTCCATTTTACTCCATCACGTCAGGTTTCTGACATAACCTCAGAAAGCCTTAATAGGCCCTACAAATGAGATTATCTCGAAAACCTGACGTGATGGAATAAAATGAACTTCGTATTTGGTTTTAGCGTCCAAAAAAACATATGATACGGTCCAGCAGTCCGACAATCATTACTTTATATTTTAGAGTGTCTCTGGAGCCTTTTTGAGGTTATGTCGAAAACTTGATGTGATGGGGTAGAATGGGCTTCGGATTCAGCGACCCCAAAAACATATGGTCAACATGTTCTGACCTCTAGATCCGAAAATCGATTTTTTTGCGGCTGTGTAATGAACTACAATAATATGCATCAATAAAAAATGATCAAAATGGATTATTAAAATGATAAATTTAAAGAAGGAAAACAGTAATTATCGAAAAAAATTATTATCAGTAATAGTTGGAATAGAGCATTCGCATAATGAAATGATTAAATGAAAAATCATGAAAATGAATTCATAAAATAGTAAAATAAATTGAGGGTTGAAATTCAAAACTGGATAAGAGCCATTTCAAGAAGGGTCAATTTTCTACCTATTAAAATACGAAAATGACCCTTCTTGTAATTTCTTTTATACGTTTTTGAATTCCCACCCTTCAAATATAAGATGATAATGAAGAAAGAAGTTAAATTCCTCACAAAAACGTTAAAAGTGTTACCCAGGAGCTAATTCTTCGTTTTTTATTCCAAGAGCAGGGACTCTTTTGTTCATTGTCGTCAGTAGACACTTAGACTCGAAAAGAATTTCTAACAGATTCCTGCAGGAGACTGGTGACCTCAGTCTGCAACTTAAACAATATCAATTCGTCCACAATGACATAGCGTAAACGAGTTACGCTTACCCCGGAAGGGATTTGGCCTCATGGTATAATAATAATAAAAACCAACAATGTTTAGAAAAATATCTTTATTTTTTTTTGAAGGAACATTACTTAGGAATGGTTGTATCTTCTAATGTATTCAGTCAGTATGATTTTCCAAAGCATGGAAAATATTTTTCAAAGTTACATAAAAATATGTATTAGAAGGTTTTAAGAAGTGAATGGAATTTCGTAATAGACATTGTAAGTCCTTGATCTAGGTAATTTCCTTGAGACAAGCAGATGCAGGTGGGACGGAAGCAGAGGTTCTAAACAGAGTAATCTACTTAGAGCAGCATGAAAAGGTCAGAAAAGGAGATTCGCGATGACCTAGCCTAGCACGCGAACATTCGATCAAAAACCCTCTGCACCTAGGATAAGGATCGCCCTGTCCGATAGTGAATTAAGGGGCGATCACGCAACTGCGTAGTTAATCCAGCGTCGATAAATTTCCTAAGCCTAAAGCCCACCAGCAAATCAGGTCCCGAGATCGTAAAACTGTGAGGTGCACCGCCGTATAAATTTGGTATCCTCTGCAATGAGCGAAAGAGATCGATGATTCGATAGATGGAAGTGTGCCAATAATTCGGATAAACAGTAAAAAATAGTTGACGGAAGAAGGAAGGCATTTTAAGTCTCAATAAAATCCTTTGTGAGGATTCTATCTGATTATCACCACAAATAACGCATCAATATTTTCTTTCATATTATACTTAACACAACTTCCTATTCTTATGGAAGCTTTATCAAAATAGAATATGAGAATGATATTTTTATGTTGGCACAAATTGAATGGTGGTCGAGGAAATCACTTTGGTGTTTCAGGAGTTATAATTTAATTCTCAAAATAGGGAAAAATAAGAAAATCATTCAAATCATCTGAAAGATATAAAGATCATTTAAAGACGTTTTGAGTTACAAAAGGTTCTTTCTATGACCCTATGAAACAACGAAAACACCACTTTACTTAATAAGCGCAAACGTTGAGGTTCGTTCCGAATTTCTAGAAATGAATTCATTCATGAGGATTTCAAGATCGAACTGGTCAGCTTCCTCTGAATATGACTATCGCGTTGATTGGTTAAATTTTCAGATATCAAGAATTTTTTTTTGTGACCTTCTTTGTTTGACTATTCTTAGAGTTTCCCTTAAAAACGTAAGACATTTATAAAACTAATCTTTATCTTCGTATAGATATATTATCTGTCTTATCAGATTCGAAGATGATAAAATAACAATGACTTGTTATCAATACAAAATTCAACTGTTTCATTTTTAACTACAGATTTTCCAACAGATCAATTTTCAAGTTGTTAATAATTGGAAAATTGAAAATTTTGATTTTCAATTTTCCTTCATTTTCAGCAATTGAAAATTGAGGAGAAAATCAAATTTTATATCAAAAACAAGTAAAAACAATTTATACCATATACGAACAAATTTGAACACTCGATTTTTCTCGAAACGGGTCCCCCTTCATTTTTTTATTCTTTCAAAGTTTCATATTTTTTGTTGAATTTCGTCTTTTTGGTTTGGAAATTCTTCTCCTTCGCTTGAAAATCTTCTTATTGGGCTGAGAATTTGATTACTTTGTTGAAAAATTCAACAATTTTATTAGGTATCCATCCTTCTCCATTAAAAATTGATATTTCCGAGTTTGAAATTCCTTTGCTTTGTAGCAAACTTGTCCTTCGGTATTGAAACTTGAACAGTTTGGTTGAAATGGATTTTCTTTCATGACTGAGAAATGTCTCTTGGCTGAAAATTCAACTTTTCTCTTAAATTTGTTGCAGACATTTTTTCATCCTTCTTCTCAAGTTGACAATTCAACTATTTTGGTGGAAATTTATTTTTTTTCTTCTGGAATCTTATTATTTGGTTAAGAATTCAACTATTTTGGTAGATAATTCAAGCATTTCATCAAAAAGTCATCCTATTTGATTATGAAATTCCCTTTTTTTTTAAGTATTTATACTTTCAACCAAACAGTTATAACTATTTTGTTGAAAATTAATTTTTTTAGGTTGTAAAGTCGATTTTCATCAATAGAAAATTCGAGATGAATGCGAATTTTATATTGAAAGCAAGTGTTACAATTTTATGTTTGCATGATTTCATATAAAAATTTATGAAATATCTGATCATCAATATCAATAAATGAAGAAACATTACAAATTTTAATCCATTACCAGAAAAATTTGAAAATTCTTTTTTATCTAAAGAGTTGCTGTTTATTTGTTGTTTTATCTTGAATATTCGAAATTTTGATTGAATTTCGTCTTTCCCGTTTGAAACTTCATCACTTTTGGTTCAAAATCTTATTATTTGGTTGAAAATATAATTTTTCTTTTAAATGTAACAATTTTGTTGGAAAAGTCACCCTTTCCTCATAGAAGTCCGCCATTCTATTTAGAAGTCTTACTGCTTTGTTAAAAATTCGTATTTTTCGTTGATAAATTCGAAAATTTTGGAATAAAATTGAACCACGTGCTTGGAAATTCTCTTTTCGTTCAAAGATTTATATTTTCGAGTAAAAATCCAACTGCTTTGTGAAACATTTGTCTGTTTTGGTTTGAAACTCGATCTGTTTCACGATCTTTTTAGTGGATCAATGATGTCCTTTATATAAAGCTATCTGTTCAAAAAGTTTAGAGCCTTAATTTTTCTTCAGATTTTATTGAAAATGTGGGTAGCTAAATATTCTAAAAATATGGGACTAAGTACATATTAAAGATGGGGATTTTTCCTACACCTATGCAGAGTTTTGAAATTTTTAGTTGATGAGAAGATATTTTCAGATGAATTTATTGAGTGTTGAAAAGTACCATTATCTTACGATCATTTCGTTGTACTAAACCGAATGTTATTATATCAATGTTATTATTTTTGGTCTCCTGATTTAAAAAATGAAATTAATAATTTGATAATAATGATAAATACTAGTAGATCAAAACAATTCACCTTTCCTGGTTGGATTCGACTGTTTCATATTTCAAGTTAAAATCTTCATGCGTTGGAATATCAACGATTATGTATGCTTCGTTAAGAAATCATCTTTTCGGTTTGAAATCATAATTTTTTTGCAGAAATAATTTTTTAAATTGATAATCTAACCATCCCATTTCTAGTTAAAAATTAGTGTTTGTGAATATCAATGTTGAGGAATCATTTATTTTTTCAAAAATTCGTCTTTATTGTTGAATGTTTATCTTTTCGGTTATATTTTATCTCTTTCAGCTAAAAATGAAACTGTTTGGTTACAAATTGATTGATTTTGGTTGTATATTCAACAAGTTTTTTTGAAACTCAACTGTTTTCGATTATATATCAAAAACTTTTTGATTCAAACTAAAATTTTTTTGGATCATAATATCAGCTATAACATGCTTCTTCGAGAATTCATATTTGTTCCTACAAAATCGATTATTTTCTTCTAATTTAGTCTTGGAAATTCAACAACTGAATAGAAAAATGAATCTATCAATTTGGAAATGAAATAGTTTTGTTGGAAATCAATGTATTATTTAGAAAATTTGACATTTTTAGTTCCCCATTTTTTCTTAGTAGGAAATTCATCATCATGGTTGGAAATTAAAATATTCAGTTGAAAATCCAGTTTTTTTATATTTACACCTTTTGTTAGAAATTTCATTATCCCATTTTCAGTGAAAATCTCTTCTTTGAGGGTTGAAAACTTAGAAATACAACTATTTTTTCGAAGGATAAACTATTTAACACAAAAAAGGATTTTTTTCGTACAAAAATAGTAGTTTTGGTAGGAAAATCAATTCTTTTGTAGATAAGTGGTCTTCGTAGCTTGAAAATTGAACAATATTCATGAAAATAGATAGTTTTGTTGAAAATTCGTCTTTTTAGTAGAACATGTTCCTTCATGGTATAAAATTGATTTTTTTTTGTTGTTAAAAATGAACGTTTTAATTTAAAAATTAATCTTTCTTGGTGAAATTCAACTAGTTCATTCAGAAGTGAACTGTTTGTTTAAAAGACTAAATTTTTGGTAGAAAAATCAAATCATATTGTATGTCGAAAGTTCGACTTCCCCCTAGAAAATTTGTACATTCAGGGTAAAAATTCATCTGTTCGGGTTGGAAAATAAACCGTCTTCTTCAAATTCCGTCCTGTTATCCTGCAAATTTACATGTTTGGTTCAAACTTTAACTTTTATATTTTTAGAGTTTTTAGCTGCTGAGATTTTCAATAAAATCTGAAGAAAAATTGAGAAATACACTCAAGAAATACCGTTGATGAGGGTAAAGTTTCTGAAAAATGGCACGAGACCTTTCCTCTTTTCTATTCCTCAAATAAACGAGCAAAACAGCTCCACACTTTATTATATATTAAAGTCTCTCGATCTTGGGGTTGTTTCTTTCTCGGAGGGAGATCGTTGTAGCGAACGAACTCTTTCTTCTTATCGCAGTTCAACCGTGACTATCTTCGTCGCCCTAGGGGTAAGATCTCTCCTCTACTTTTACGTCCCTGTGTGGATAACAGGCGTACGTGAAATAGCGAGAAACGCGTGTTAATAATGTCGCAGGCAGTAAAAATTGATGCCAGAGGTGAAGAAAAGATACCCAAGAAGAAGTTGTAGCTTATCATCCATTTCCTCATGCAGACGTGGACTTACTCTTGATTTGGTGAGATTCTGATGTTTTCCATACAGATTTGGATGTCATCCTCTTTTATCGCTGAACGTTAGGAAGATAAATATTTACTAATAATAATAATTTGAGGTTGTTTTATCCTCAGTACACGGAAAAAATATGTTATCGAATTTTTCGTTGACTGTCAACCACTTTTGGATAGGATGAAAAGTTCGTAAAATTTTCATTAACTATTTATAAAATCTTGTGCACTGTTCATTGCATTTTTTTGAAGTTTGCAAAAGGAAATCGAGGTTCAAGGAAATTTAATTAACAGTGCTTGAGACTATGAAAAAAATTAATGAAAGTTCCACGAACTGTTCTGCATATCCAAAAGTGGTTAACAGTTAACGGAAATTTTAAAAACCTATTTTTTCCGAGTACACAAATAGAAAAATTAGGTGTTTCATTCCCCTTGTTAATTTAGTTTCACTAGTTTTTTTTTGAGAAAGATAAAACACAAGTTTTCTTCAAAAAAGCACAAGAGGTTTTCAGATACTGTTATCAAATATTAACAGTATTGTAAATTAAAGTATCTTGCAGAAAAACATAAATTAGGTCAAATTTCTTGTAGGTCTCGGATTTCAGAAAAGAATTTCCTAACAATTTCGAGTTCATAAATTATAGTTTTTGGACGATTTTATTTACAGAGCAACAATTTTTCATCGTTTCACAGATTTATTTCGAAAAGGGCTTCGGAAATGGAAGAGCTACTTGAATTAATTAAATAACTATCTCAGTAAAACTTCATGAATTTAAATTTGAATTTCTACCATTTTGTATGTTTCTACTGAAACACAATCAAATGATAATAAAATTGCATTTCTTTCGAGTTCCGAAATAAATTAACATAAAAAATGATTTATTCAGGCGTTTTAATTAAAATCTTGGAACCCTACAATATTGTGCAAATTTAAATTTGAAACTAGAAACTGTTGATCATTTCGAATCGAAATAAGTGATTTAACCAATCGTGATTGAATCATATTTTAAACTATAAAGTATCATTATTTTCCACCGATACAATGAAAATCAAAGATCATTTAAAATATTGCGAATCATTCTAACTTTTTGCTATGAATAACTAAGGAGGTTAAAACTCGACTTATGCTTGAAATGAACAAACCGTAACTGTAAATTTAATATATATTATATATAAAAACAATCTCATAAAACCCTAATAAACTAATATCAGGAGTCAAAAAATCAAGGACTTTCTTCTTATTATTTTGAGTTATTAAAATATGTAGAAAGAATTACCTAGAGAAAAAAATTGTAGAACCCAAGTAAATCGTTAAATATTAGTTCTCAATTGATGATTCCGTTTTGTTCGACAATTTCGAAGGATTGGAACAGATTTAGCAGGATTGCATATATTATCAATCAAACGTGATTCTTATTTAAGATTGGTTTCAAAATTTTAATTAATAAAATGAATTACGCTTCTAATTCTTGAGCATTCCTAAAAAGAAATAGAATGTAAAATTAACAAACATTGAACCTAAAATTTTATAATTTCTAACATTTGAATTTCAAATGATTACGAATTTTATAATTTCTAAGTCAATCTCACAATTTTTGAATTTGGAATTTTTCATTCAAACTTATATAATTCTAAATTGGGCGAGTTCCACTATTTTTCTATCAGTGATGAAATTTCGCATACTTTCGATATGAATTTGTCCTATTTCGAGCTTTTAATTGAGTATTGTTTATATTCAGCTATTTTATCAATTTGCAACTATTCTGATTTCTGAAACATGTCATTCAAAAATGTCATTACCTAACATCTTGAATAGAAAAATTATATAATTTGAATTACTTCCAATTTGGAATCTTATTATTTTGTATATTATCTAATTCGAACTTTGAAATATGGATGTTCAAACTTCCAATATGAATCTCAAACGTTTTGATTTGAAGTTTTTTTTCAATATGTTATGAATCAAAGATTAATTCAGAAATGTTCATCTTGAACAGACATCAATTCGAACATATTCAGTTTCAAATCGTAGAACTTTTTATGTCGCAATCCTTTTTATTTGCAACTGCCTTCTTGCCTTCATTTCAATGTAAAATTATCTGGTTGCAAACATTTTACATTCGGAAATTATTTCTGATCAAATTCTTCAAATTTGTAAATGTATAATTTTTCCAAATTTTATTCTAAAATTATTTAATATGGAAATTTCTCAGTTTGAAATAGTTCGAAAGATCTAGATTTTGACGATTTCTTTGCCTAATTCTTCTAATTTCAAATTAGGAGAGTTTCAATTTTTGGTCATATTCCCAAACTTTGAAAGCACTGAGCTGAAATTTGTTTTTTCTTGAACACCTTATAAATTCGAAATAATTTGAAACTACTCCATCGAAAGTCTTATTTCTCTAATTGTGACCTAAAATTATACGGTTCTAAATATTTTCAATTAGAAATGATATAATTCAGTTCCTTCCATTTTGAAATAAAAATCTTTTTAAAAATGTTCTATTTCGTACCCTTTTATTTTGAAATCAGAAATTTACTTCGGAATCATTTATTTTTCAAATCTTTCGATTGGAACTTATTCATTTTTCAATCCTCCCGATTTGGAATCATTTTACTCAAAGTAATTGTAGTTTGAAACTTTCGAATATCTTATCTAAAACATCACAACTCTGAACGTTGCTTTATAAGTAATCCAAACTGTTTAATTCGGAAGCTTATCATTTTAAATGGTAGAACTTCAAATCCTTTTGATTGCAAAGTATTAGATTTCCATGTTCCATATTTTTTATCTGAAATCCAATTGTCAAATCTTTGAATTAAAAACTATCTTATTTGGGGAAACATAAACCTATAATGAATATTATTGTAGTATCATTCTGAGAACTTTGAATATAAAGTAGTTTAAGTTTTTCTCTCAATTTTCCAAATTATTCAACTAGAGAACATATTCATATAAATAAGAGATTATTACATCTCTATTCCCAAATAGATTTAAATGATTTCCAAAATTTGTTCCTGAATTTTTAATAGTTATAATGAATAAATTTTTTTAAATCAGGAGTGAAGAAACAAAATAATTTCGGCGAACCAACTCCATTGTGCTCACAGGAAACTGCGAGCATGTAAAAACTATTATCAGTAATTGAATTGATTGCGTAGAATTGCATAGATTATAAATTAAATATTATTTTACCGTTTGCCCATGTATTCTTGAACAACAAATAATGAATCAAATGATTTCAAAATGACATGAACAAAAAAAAATCCTATCCGTGAACCAACTTCGATTGTTACGTGAAATTATAATAATAATAACTAATTTTAGATTAGTTATTCAAACTTTTGCGTTTGTTTGATCAGAATTCGATCTATATCAACTCAGAGAACAAGTTTTAGATAATTTTACTTCAAAACCGTTGAAGTACCAACCAGAAAAACCGAAGCGTGGAGTAGGAGCTTCTGATCTTTAAAATTTCGATTTAAACTTGGAGAGTTTCGTAATTTTGAGATGTGTGTTTAGAGGGTTGTAGAAATACTGCCCTGGAACTCAGTACGATGGAAGCGAGTCGACTGGCGACGCCTCAGTGACCGAACTTACGCTCCCTCATGCTTTCGTTCGCAAGCGCGAGTTTCGTTCTCACTCTCCCTTTCTTCCACTCTCATACTCCCACTCAGGTTATCCCTCTCATTTCCTCTCACACGCAACTCACTTCCCTCTTTCTCTTCCTATTTCGCGAGTCTCCTCACGCCATCCTCGAGCGCGCCTCGTGGACTCCCTTCCCAGTTCGCAGGATCAGTCCGGAATTTCACCAGATCGTTCCGCTCCAAGTTAACGGAAAGTCGACCCCGCTGATTACATTTTTTCTCACATTTCTTCTGGTCCTCCGTGAATTATGAGCGAGTACTTGATGGACGTTTTCGTCGCTGGTTAAGGCGCTTTTTCTCTATTTCCGAATCCAAAAACGGGTTTCACGACACAAGTTTCCGGGAAATAAGTACTTGTGATTGCTGAAATAATCATCGAGATAGTGCATCAATTGTGTTATCAGTGGTAAAAAGAAAATTCAATCTCAGCTTGTGGGCAGGTATGAATGTGCGCTGTGTGAGCGAGAAAGTGATAACAACCCTGCGCAGTGAAGCCGGTCTGATAACTCTGTAGTGCAACAAAGGGAATTTCCCCTCTTTCAGAGTTACAGATCATTAGAAGTTTAAAGGACGGTCGATCACAAACTCTGGAATATTTTCGTGACATCAAAATTAATTAGGCTTTTTTTATAATTTTGTGAAAAATAGTGATTATTTCCGGAGAGTGGGGTTGTGTTAGGGGAAGGTAGTTTTGTTGGAAAAAGTGAAAGTTTGTTCCAGCACCTTTAAGAGTATCTTGTTGGAATTGAGCAGCAATCATGGTTGATTTTGTCACCTACCCGGATATTTCATATCTTTATGAGGAACTTGTGGTAAGGACGAAAGTTTATCATTGGATTATGTCAACTAAATTTGGTTTCGAAACCGACAGCATCATTCTGGCGCAGCAATATATTCTACTAAACAAATCTAAGACGCAAATTTTAAGCATCTCAAGGTTGAAAGTTTATTTTAAATAACCGATATATCTATTCAGGAGCCATATAAAAAATTCGTCTTATTCTCTATTCGACCTTCACATGACGATCTCCTGCTCTGGATTATCATCTAGTTTGTATAGCAGAATTTGTTTCCTTCAAAATGTAGGAATAAGTTGTGGAAAAGTGGCTCCAGCCGTAACGTGTCTGACACGTGTCAGTGTTACTGTGTGGCTGAACTCTCGCGGGTTCAAATCCCAACGCAGGGAAGTCAGACAGAGCGTTAGTATAGCGATTGTTGCTCCCTTCTATAAATGTTTATCCATGCCTCAAAATGCATCTTCGTTAATTCTTGATATTTTCGTGAGCTGCGTTTGTATGTGCATCTCAATTTGAAAGGGTTGGAGCCCAAAAATCACAGTTGGTATTTTCGAGGAGCTCCAAAATAAGGGAATATATTGGAACTATAAAAGCACTAAAAATGGAATCTTTTGACTATGGTATATCTGAGTTTTAGAATAGGTTGCTTCCTGGTGTCAAGGGTTAGGGCCTAAAAATCGGGATTGGTATTTTTAAGGTGCCAATATTAACAGACTCTATTGGCACTGTGGAATTGAAAAAAAGGAAAATATATTTTAGCGCCGTCATATTTAAATTGTTCAAAGGGGTTGCTTATTAAATCGAGGGTTGGAGCCCAAAAATTACAGTTGGTAATTCGAGGAGCTCCAAAATGAGGGAATATATTGGAACTGTAAAAACACTAAAAATAAAATCTTTTGGCAATGTTATATCTCTGTTTTAGAATAGGTTGCTTCCTGGTGTCAAGGGTTAGGGCCTAAAAATCGGGATTGGTATTTTTAAGGTGCCAATATTAACAGACTCTATTAGCACTGTGAGAAAAAAAGATAATATATTCTAGCGACTTTATATCTAAATTGTTCAAAGGGGTTGCTTTTCAAAGTCGAGAGCTGGAGCCCAAAAATCACAGTTGGTATTTTCGAGGAGCTCCAAAGTGAGGGAATATTTTGGAACTGTAAAAACACTAAAAATAAAATCTTTTGACTATGGTATATCTGTGTTTTAGAATGGGTTTGCTTTCTGGTGTCAAGGGTTAGGGCCTGAAAATCAGATTTGGTATATTTAAGGTGCCGATGTTAACAGACTCTATTAGCACTGTGAGAAAAAAAGATAATATATTCTAGCGACTTTATATCTAAATTGTTCAAAGGGG
>WSXT02209824.1:0-17874 GCA_011762715.2 Neuroterus valhalla
AGGGACGCGTGGCGGTCTCGGGTAGATGAGGCAATGAACTTTCGAGTTCCAAATGCTGATAAATAATAATAATAATGATAGGAAATACTAACCTGATCGCGGGAAGGCAAAAGAGCTCACTGAAAATAATAGAAAAACGTAAACAGATTTCATGTTCTTTTCGAGCCTACTATTTGCGCCAACAGACCAAGTGAGTGGGACACTGTATGTATACGAGTACATACCTAAAAGAAGGAGGAAGTGGTAATGCGTGTTTATCACAATTTTTTAAATGCACTTATCATATACTTATTTCTTACTCATTATCTATATTCCTAATATACGAATAATTCAAAACACATAATACTTTTTGAATCTATTTTTGATAAGACAGACAAAGCATAAAGTGGATTTTCACCCCAAAGGGGATAAGAATCTGTCAAACAGTGTGACAGTACAACGATATTCACAACTTTTAATGTAAATGACAACTGCTTGTAACAAAATGAAAACTCTTTGAGATTTCTCATGACATTAATTTTAGTTTACATACTAGTATATAATATGAGAAAACAAATACCACAATCAATAATAAAGTTTGCAGTTGACGCAATGTTAATAATGAGACAAATAGGGATATGATATCAAATAACTTTGAACAATTTAAAGCTTATTCTATTTTCATTATTTTTAATTTATTCATTATTCTGCAACCCATGCGGAAACATGAAATCCTATATTATATATTAGAATGTTTATAATTTCAAGAGACATTTGATATGAAGTTTCAAATAAAGAGAGAGAGAAAGAAAAATACAAAAATTGGAGCATCAATTTTCATGAAAATTTTTTTCTAGGATGTCTGTATGTCGATATATCTGTCTGTCGATCTGTCTGTAGTCTGAAAACGTTATTAATTTCGAAGTGATATTCTATTTCAAATTTCTTTTTGTTTTGTTTCTTGGACCGCCAATGTTCATGGTTATTGTAATGGAATATAAAACTGAAAAAAAAGTGAAAACTCAACTGTTCCGCGAAATCACGCTTCATTCAATGGATGGAAATCAAACCAATAGCAAAATTTCTCATAGTGAAAGAACCTATAAATTGGCCTTTGAACATTTTTTAATAGCACCCATAGTTCGACGGGAGAATTGAGACCTATCCAGTTTTCATCAATTCTCGGAGTTTTGGAACCGCTAGAATCTGAAAAAATGGGATGCGAGACAGTGGTGGATCCAGAGGGGGGGGGGGGTGTAGCACCCCACCCAAAAAGTCCCTTGATTGTGTGGCGATTGTCCCAACTATTAATTGTCCCTCGATTGTCTCAACTATCAAGTAGTGATGGGACATCGAAAGGAAAACATCGATGTTTTTAGACATCGAATATCGAGAAGATAACATTGACGTAAAAAATCAACATTGACATCGTGAAGGAATATCGATTATCGGAATAAAGATAATCGCGCATGCACAGATTGAAACGAAGCCCTCCATCATACTGCGCATGCGTCTTTTAGGATCTGATTGATTGCCTCTCGCGCGCAGTTGAAAATTCTGAAAAACATTCATATTGCTTATTATAAATAATTGCATTTCAACTTATAGAAATATTGATTCGACCCATATTAATATGGGACCTATATATTTCTATAAGCTTAAATGTCATTATTTGTGATCGACACTGAAAATCATGTTATTTATGATAAAAAAATGGTTTTGATTTGTTTAATTCGTTCACAATGATAAAGAGTGAACGAGTTGCGCTTTTCCCGAAAGGGATTTAGCTTTATGCTATAATAATAAAATCATTTAATAAAGGAACGCCGAAAAGAAGCCAAAAACTGAATATTTAGACTTAACTATAAAAGTGCACACAGCATTTTTTATAAGTTTGGGCGTTTTTTTTTCAAGAACTGGTTTTATTGTAATTTCATCTAAGAGACGTTGGTAATTCATAATGAAAATTACGATGATTATAAATAAGTTCAAGCACAATGCGATTGACAATTTTTTGTGCTTCTAAGTCACAGTTTCATGTATTTATTGATTGGAACTCAAATAATTTTTTAGTATTTTGAGATTATTTGAAACAGCTCAATTTTTCTGAAAAATCTTTTTTTAACAAATTTGAACTCGCAGTTTATTATCGTCAAGTGACAAATCGATTTTGAAATATTTTCCAATTGTTTTGACAAGAAATGATCATTCATTTCGAACAAAATTTAATTGATACAATTATTTTACCAAACAATCCGATTAGATGAGAAAATGATCCTTATGCAGAGATTAGCTAGGTCATGTTATAACTGTTATAGTTAAAACTGAAGTATAGCTTATGTTATAACTGAAAAATATGAAAAATTAACCTTTAGCTCATTATAGCACATGAATTTTATCGATTTAATTAATTAGTAGGCTATCGAACGAAATAACCGAATTTAAAATGAAACTCTAAAAACAGTTTTTAATTTGAATAAATTATACCAGATCAATATAATTAATAAAAACATCCATTTTAAAATAGAATTTTGATTTATACATTTCAATCAACCTGCGAGGATAGAAAGGATTCTCTATGCATATATATAGATAGCGAAAACGGGATCGTTCCGTCGGCGTCGTCCGTGTCGTGATCCAGAAGAAAAACAAAAAAAAACAGTAAACTGAAAAGTGTAGAAAACATTGACATCGGAACATTAAATCGATATTTACACATCGACATCGATAAGGCTATATCGATGTGTAAAACATCGATAATCGAAAGCAAAACATCGATGTTTTCGATGTTACGATATCGATGTCCCATCACTACTATCAAACAATTTGACGAATCTATTAAATATTGTTAATTCGCAAGAAAATAGATTATATATTTTCGATTTTTTAGAATTAAATTTAGCATATATTTTTTGAGATAGTATTTTCTCTGTATGAATATGTGTATACACAATTTTGAAAATTAATTAGGATTTTGCACTATTACAATCATTGTAATAGGTCAAAAATCTTATGACATCTTTTTTTAAAAGAAAACTTTGTATGCTTATTGAATGTTCATACATTTATAATTTCATAATGATTGAAGAGCAGGAAATACTATGTCTTTTATCAAATTTAGAAAAAACTGATAATTTCCCATGATCTATATATAGTCAAGGTTTCTCGTAGATCTTTATTGTTATCTACCGGAAATATACTGTGAATCATATAGCTATATGTTAAATAGCAAAAGAATTGTAACGAAAATTCATATTTTCAGTTCAATTGCAAACTGTGACTAACTTTGAAATTTTCGCGATCTAAAATAAGTCTATATAAAGCAGGTAAAAAAAATTGATGTAAAGAATGCAGAAATAAGAAAAAACATTATTTTGGGAAGACAAACTTGTTTTCCTGTGAGAAAAGAAAAATTCGTTACTAATACAGAATTTATATATGTCGTGCATTAAGTAAATAATTATTGCATCAATAAGGCTTATTTTTTTCATTCATAAACAAAACAAATCAATGTAATGTGTATTTATTTCTTATTTGATTTTAAAGAACGAAAAAAACAATGGAAATAGCAGTTTTTGTAATTGGCCCGACTCCGATCGTAGGGTTGTTATTAACTCATACAAAATTCCATTAAATTCTGAATACATATTAAAGTAGAGAAAAGATGCATTCAAATTCGTTTAAACGGAATATTTTTTTAGGACTGATCACAATGACTAAAATGAAAATCTTATAGATATGAAAACTGTTGGATAAAGGTCACCCGAATGTACATATACCAAATTACAATAGGCCTCATTTTTATGTGTTTAATAGAAGTTCACATACTTCAAATCATGCATAATCGTAAATATATAGTAAATAGTAAAAAATTCGAATAATTGAAAAATCCGAATTGTTAAGAATCTTCAATTATGCCAAGTATCCAATCATGCGCATCAGCAACATTCACAAAATCAAAATACACATTTCCATTATATGTATGGAACATGTTTGCAACAAATCCCACTAAATATCCATTAAAAATAATCGAAGATCCAGTTAGAAAAGAATTAATACTACTAGAGGGGTTTTCAAAATCCTTAGTACACATCAGGAAAGTACTTCCGTGTCCAGCGTGACACGCATTTGTTATTTTTGTAGTAGTTGTAATCAGCTTGGTACCAACTTTCTCCTTGAATAAAGAATATATTTCATATTATTATTATGTGCGATTGTATATGAAAATAATAATACCTTATCACCTATCGCGAGCGGTTATAAAATTTTGAATGTTTTAACTCTATTCCAAACCGAGTTATCGTCTTCCAAATCATTGGGGTTTAGTGCCGCTTGCTATAAGCCATCTAGATAATCTCTGATGTTACTGCACAAATACGAAATTGAAAAAATTTAGCAATTTATTTACCAAATTTAGAACTTTCTGAAACCCACACACTTTTAGAGTGTCACCATCTTTTGGTTGATCGGCTAGTCCACTTATTGAAATCGGTTGTCGTCGCTCATCAAATTCAATGGGTGTACTTAACTGAAAATATGACGCAATAATATAATTATACAATAAGTTGTTATTTTTGTGACCTCATTATGTATATGCATGTTTTTATTTCAGAAGAATTTACGAACTTTGATCAAAATCAGTCTTCTGTAAAAAAATTTGGTAGAATCATTTCCTAAAAAGATCTTTTCGATTTGATGGGTTGACGCTCCAGGATCATTATGTGGCAGTGAATTTACTCCTGTTACAACAGAATAGCTTCCAAAATCCACATCCTCAATTTTCTGGTTAAGACTGAATGAGGCAGATAATTATATCGTAATCAAAATTCCGAGATAAAAATTGGAAATATTTATACGATGATATGCCACATGCTAAATCAAGGTGTCCAAGTGGAACTTACTAGAGATTACATTTTGCTAAAGATAACACCCAATATTTAGAAATAATGGCCGCTCCACAATATTCCCTCATTGAAGAATTCCAGTATTCACGTATTACGATAGCCTGTGTATTATAAATGATAAACACACCGAATGAGTTAATAATTGATATAACTGGATATAATATCACAAAGATATCACATGTTTAGATGAGCTTTCATCATTGAATTTTGAATTTCCTCATCCAAATGTTTTTGAGATTGGAATTATTTAAAAAGAGTGCAAAGTAGCTTATGCTTCGATGGTGTTTATGAAATGCATAAGGAAATATATTTTTCTTCAAAGATGTGTTACATATTTATTACCATAATCATGGCTTTCAAAAGAGGATTGAAATCGATTTTTGTCGTGATATATACGAAACATTTTGTCTTTATATAATTAGGTACAATGAATCATTTAACATTTTGAAAAATATTTTTGGTCGAACAAATTAGTTTATCAATATCAATGTTTCAAAACCGACAATAATTTGTATGATATATCTTCAAAATTTTATCTTACAACGTGAATATTTAAATCAATTACAAAATAGTTGCAACAACGTACTCCTAACTGTAGTTATTGGGCCAACTTTAAATTACTTATTTATTCTTTCTTTTTTTTTTGTCAATTTGTTAGTCTTCGTTTTTAAATTTCATTACGTTTGGGGTCTGTTTTTAGAATAACCTAATGCTTCAGAAGAAGGAGAATTTTTCAGATCATAAATTTTTGTGTTTATAGCTTTTGTAAATTGAATGTGTCCGTGTACTAAATAATTACTTCCTTGTATATTCTTCGACACTTCAAATTCATTATTAGGAATTTCCAAGAATGCAAATTATTTTCTCAAAACCATTGCTCTCCCTCCTGAATTTTTGTTTGATGAAAATGTGAATGTTTATCGAGAGGGCTTTCAAATCAGTTTAACTTTTCCGACAATAATTCTTCTCTGTCAAACGGTTTCATCTCCATTCCATGTAATTACTTTTTCAAAAGATAGTAAAGCTCATTCCTCAATCGTTCTCCCTCTTCCTAGATGGATTTTTTTAACCGTTTAGGGTTTAATTTATTATATTAAATCTCCTGTTTCCGAGCTTTCTTTTCATTCAATTAACAGTAGGTATGTTTTTTCCATACATTGTGAGGAAATAGTTTTAAGAAAAATGTTAATTTTTACAAGTCAGTTTAAACTGAACGAAAACCTGGTTTAACTTGATCAGAATCAGATTTACTTTTGCTGCAGACTACTTCAAATTTTTTATTATAGCGAGGATGAACTTTCAATTTTTTGTGGATAATATACCATATATGACAAGTTTCTTACCTCATACGGCACTTCTGTTATTTCTGCATCATAATAATTGATTATGTCTTTCATTGGTTCTTCTGTTTTTGTTTCTTTTTCACAGTTAATAGTAGCGATCTTGTTAAAAAATGAAAAAACATTTTCTGAATTTTCTGGAAATGTATTTTTGAAATATATAAATCTGAGACAATTCAAATATAATAGTCAATTTTTGTAACATATTATAGAAATTCAAACCTAATGGAAGGGCCAAATTGCCAATTGCGAAAAGTAGAACCACGTAAACCGACTTCATGTCTGAATAATAAATGTCACTAATAATATGACACATCACACGTCATTAGGATTTCATATGCAAAGCAGGATGCGTTTATCGATAAAAATGCACCAGTTATCGCAGCAGTGTTTTACTTAATGAGACATCAACAAAGAAAAATAAAAATGCTCATAATACCTTAAGGAAAATTTTTTATCCTTTATAACGAGTTAAATAATTTTCATTTCTGTTCGAGACAAACCTTTGGTAAATATATATTATTCATAATTTCCTATGCAAAACGAGGGTAGCAGAATTCTGTAACGATTGTTACACTTAGGTGACAGTATTAACATATGGTCTATGGCATACATTTGTTATATCCGAGCTATGTTAAAGTCATTTTGAACTTTATCTGATGTGAAAATTAAGAAAAAAATTTGTGTGATTGAAGTGTTGAAATTTTTTTCGTTATCAGGTCATTCTCATTGACGTTAATAGGAACAGCTTTTTATCCTTTCACAAACTGGTTCTGCAGAAAATTAAACTTTTTGTTCTATAACAGAAGTAACAGAATTTTTTGTGAACATTTTTAGAGTTCCGAAATGCTGCTCATAATAAAGAATGTTTTCTCCTGCAAATTTACCAATTAAAGAAATAGCCATTTTGCCAAGCATGATTTGTGAAATATATTGAAACAAAATAGCGTTAGAGATTTAAAGGATCCATTTTTGTTCTACTTGCAATAAATAAAGTACCTAAAAAGAAAGATATTGTATAAACGAACTAAAAAATTACTACATTTAAATATAATAAATTCAACGTTAATGGAACGCTCATTTTAGAATCAAAAAAAAATTCTCCGACATATCTTTTCTTGTTTCGCTTACAGAACATAGCCAAATTATAACAATTGTAAACCACCTTTGAGAAAAAAGAAGTTTTCTACTTGCCTGTTTTATAAACAATTAAGCTGAAGTTTCAACGCGAAATAAACCGTATTATTAATTGTAGGTTTTAGTTTTGCAACAGTTTTAGCGCAATTTATAAATTACACTATTTACTTTGAATGTAACGTTACAGAAAGAAATTTATAGCGCAAAACATTGAAGTTCAAGCTTGTAAGAGAGCTTCGACTTATGAAAAATATATTGTTCATAGGGCTCAAATAAACAATAGCGTATGAGCGAGAAAATAACAAGAGATAAAAGGGTTCATCGAATTGTTTGAAAAATTTAAAGAAAAAAAAACAGATTGAAGAGAAATGACCAAGATCTTGTCAACCAGAAGACTTTTTTTACCTTTTGAACAAAAAGTATCTCTAAGACCTTTTAGTGCATTCAGAAGTTTTAGTGGTGGCTCGAATTTTTCGAATATCGCGCTCTAAAGTCAAATAAAAGATTGAGAACCTTTAAGAAAAATAGTTTTTATGTGTAAATGAAACCCTGATGTTCAAAGGTACCTAATAAATATTTCAAACAAATAATAAATTCATTACAATACTACTTTATAAAATTACTCTTTTCTCCGAAATTCCTTTTTTTTCTATGATAAAATCGAGTCAGCTCAGCTGATCGCCACCACGGTAGTCATGAGAAGGATCACGACGTCTACGTCCGTGGCAGTGGTGTCGGTTTGTAAACATTTCTAAAATATTGGAGTGCTGTGTAATCGAAAATAAAAAATAAACCCGAGTGTGTGAATAAAAAAGTGATCATGGAGACAATATTGGAGCAGCAGCGTCGTTATCACGAAGAGCGAGAGCGGTTAACGGACGCTATGGTGAAAGAAATGTTGTACAAGAAAGCTGGGCATCGTGAAGCCGTCAATTCAGAGCACCGTTTAAAAATTCTCCTTGATCATTTTGAGGACAGTTCTGCTCAACTCCAGGATCTTTATGAGGATAAAGATAATCAGAGAAAGGATGAAGTCCAAGCTCTGTCAGGACCGAATGAATTTTCAGAGTTTTATTCCAGATTGAAATCAATCAAAGAGTTCTATCGGAGGCATCCGAACGAAATTAGCGTTCCCATGTCGGTAGAATTTGAGGAACTTGCTAAAATGAGAGAAAATCCAACTGAGGAACTCGCAAATTTAGTTGAATTCACAGACGAAGAAGGTTATGGTAAATATTTGGATTTACATGAGTGTTATGAAAAATATATTAACCTCAAAGGCGTCGAGAAACTCGACTACATAACCTATCTTTCGGTGTTTGATCATCTGTTTGATATTCCAAAGGACAGAAAAAATGCAGATTATAGGCGTTATGTGGAATCTTTACTGGAATATTTGTCTGACTTTTTAAACAGAGTCCGACCACTGCACGATATCAACGCTGATCTTGAGGAAGCAAATAGGTAACAATTTTTTGTTTATTTACTTATCTCGCGTTGAGCCATTCTTGATCCATGTCGTTCTTATGAACAAATTATATAAAAAAAAGTCAGCAAATGGTTTCGATGCTTCAAGCTGCAATAATTTTGAAATATTATTATATTATTAAACTGATTTATTAAGTATTGCAAAAATCAATTCCCTTTTAATAACATTCTTTCTATCAAATTATTATTTTTTTCTTATATTTTCTTCCATTCATACTGAACTTTATTTTTTGATAACATAAATAAATGGAATATGAAAATTAATGTATGTCTTTTGCAGGGTTTTCTCGCACCTAGTGTTTTTTGGGGGGATTTTATTCATTTTTTCAGTAGTAATCACAAGTTCGAATGCGGTTGAAAATTTTTCTGACAACCGTGGAATAAAATTGTAACCTACAGTCGAATTATCCTCATTTTCTCCAAGAATCTGTTCAAAAAACCAGCCTAATTGAGTTTATGAAAGGTTTGCGTCATGTCCTGGAAGTTTTGAACGTTCAAATGAACGAAATATTTTTTCGCGATTCTATTTTATCTACAAATTTTGTTCCAACTACCATTTTGAATAATGCGTTTGAAGTTCCTTTTGTAATCTTCTATTTGAAATGGAAGAAAATAAATATTTAAGCACTATTTTTTATTTACAGAGACATCAGGGGAAATTTTCGTTCATTTGAACGTTCAGATCTTCATGCCCATTTTCTGTCTGCATATTTTGAAAAATGTTAATTCTTCTCTCATAAATGCAAACCTAGTTGTGATATGTTTTGAAATCACCTTCTTCGGCTGCAGCTGCGTCTGCATGTTAGAAATCTTTGGGAAATGACTAAAAAATTAGAAATTTCAATTCAAAACAATGTATTCCAAATTCTTCAAAAATTGTTTTCTGATTTATGATTAAAATCGTAACATAAGATGTGATTGTTAGTTTTATTATCATTGGTCTAAAGCGAAAATATTCTCAATTTTCAAGTATTTCCTTCCAAATTTACAGAATTTTTTCTAGTTTCGTTAGTTATATATACCTACCAAATTTAATTTAAATATCTCACGAATTCCAAGTAGCGATGATTTATCTTTCGAATTCCGTCCTTTATGCTCGTATTTCGTAAATAAAAATTGTAATCCTTTGCATAACAGGCTAAATAATTGACGTATTAAGAAAATAGATCAATTGTAATCTTGCCTGGATTCGAAAGTATGCAACTTCAAATCTGAAAGTCTCACATTTCAATCACTTAACTTAAACTTTTTTTCAACAGGGAATTCGAGAAACATTGGGAAAACAATTCATTCCCAGGATGGCCAAAGGAAGCAGGAAGCGCTTTAACTCACGTAGGAGCGCATTTAGAGTTGTCTGCTTTTTCTTCCTGGGAGGAGTTAGCTTCATTAGGACTTGACAGGCTCAAATCTGCCCTAATGGCACTTGGGCTTAAATGTGGAGGAACTCTAGAAGAAAGAGCGCAAAGGCTCTTCAGCACAAAGGGAGAAGCTAGTCTGGACCCTGCTTTGCTTGCTAAGAAAAAACACAGGAAAGCTGGAAAGGGAAAAGACGTTGAAAAGCAGAAGGAAATCGCAAGGCTGGAGGCACATGTAAGTCAATCCATAAAAATTGGAAATTTATACTGAAAATATTGTAATGAGATGAAGAGGAAGCGCCAGTCGTCGTCCAAATTGATATTGTAAAGAAAACTAAGATCTGTTGTTTGTTTGTTTTTTTTTTTTTTTTGTTAAGCTACAGACCCTCTAAAAGTATTCAGTCACAAAATTATGTATTTCAAAGCTAGTAGTTTCAACTTCGATCTTATGAAATACGTTTTAACCTATTCATAGGTTTCGAATTCTTTAAGATACAATCTAGATCCAGTCCTTAACACTAGAAAACTAACTTACTTGTATATTACAAATTTCTAATTTCCAGGCGAAAAAAATGTGAGCGTCGACAGCTAGTTAAATCGTTAAATTCACATCTTTGGCGATTATTACATAATTATTAATTACAAAAATCTCCAAATACATTCGTTCATTCACTTGTATTGAAGCTCCTATTTGTCTGCTTGCTTTTCCCGAGTTTTTTGTTTGGCAACAAATATTAACTTTTACATTTATGGACTCTGCTTTTTTTCCAGGTTTACAAACTTGCAGAGTTAGTGACGAGCCAACGAATAGCGACAAAAGAGAATGTCCAAAGAAAGCAAGCACGAACAGAAGGAGAGCGAGGAGATTCGGACGGAGACGCGAGTGCAACAGATTCCGAAGACGATGATGACAACGAAGTTCCTTACAATCCCAAAAATCTTCCCCTGGGTTGGGACGGGAAGCCGATTCCATATTGGCTTTACAAACTTCATGGTTTAAATATTAGCTATAATTGCGAAATCTGCGGAAACTTTACTTACAAGGGACCGAAAGCTTTTCAGAGACATTTCGCAGAATGGAGGCACGCTCATGGGATGCGATGTCTTGGTATTCCAAATACGGCCCATTTTGCAAACGTGACGCAGATCGAGGATGCCCTAGCCTTGTGGGAAAAATTGAAGGCACAAAAACAGGCTGAGCGATGGCAGCCGGAGCAAGAGGAGGAATTTGAAGATTCGCTGGGAAATGTCGTTAATCGGAAGACTTACGAGGATTTGAAGCGACAAGGGCTTCTGTGAAGTTTTTCTTATTTCAGATAAGCTATTGAATTCTTGATGAAATTTTGAGCAAGCCTCATAAAGAGAAGAACGAAGAGTGACTGGCAAGTTCAAGCTTTGAGACGATAATGAATACGAAATGAAGTTTTGTAACAGTAAAGAAGAATAAATTATACTTAAAGAATTTTTTGGATGCCTTTCAGTTAACATGTATGGCGAATACAATTTTTAAAAGAATAAAAAATATAACGTATAGTTATTGTCAATTACATTTTTCTTTTGTGAAAAATATGAACATGATACTAAACAACATACCGGGCCTAAACTCGAGTAATTTTAGGCAAGAATTGATACTTTTTTTCAGCGATACTTCAATTTAAAAAAAAAGGCCATTTTTTTATTCATCGATTTTTTATCACCCAAGCTTCAGATTGTACGAAATTTTTTATTTTTTTCGCTTTCTTGAAGAAAATGTTCTTATAATTATACCATTTTTTGTAACAAGCCATAATCCCTTTCGGGGTAAGCGTAACTCGTAGTCATATTAATTATTTGAAGAGTCATTTTAATCATTATATATAATTATATTTAGAAATTGAATCATTTTATTGGAATTAGTGAGGTAAAAATGAATCCTTAAGAATTTCTCAGATCTTTGCAAATAATTCAAACCAGAATTTGAGGCCTGAGAAAAACCTAACATTTTCTGAAAATTGATCCTATTTAACCAATTCAACTTATGAAGACCTGCAACTGTTTTTAATTTTATGCGTGAACAAAAAACACGTCGAAAAAAATGCAGGTTCCAAAAGTCTCATTTTCGAAAGTAGGTAACAAAGTTCACCAAGTGGGACAGTTTCGTTTATTATTTCTTTTTATTACAATCTAGAACTCAGTGATTTACAATAATATTAATATCAAGAAGTACGTACATGGTACGCAGTTTGGTATCATCTCCATTACAGTAGAGATATAAATTTACAAGCATTTAAAAGATTTTCCCAACATTTTAATTCAAGATTTCCCTGATTAGATTGAGGAAAACCTCCCTATTGTGGATAATCATCATTCAAGAATACTATTGTATGTAAGAAATTGATTTAAATTTATCAATCGATAAAACACGACACGTCTTATTAAACTCAATTCAAAATTGATTATTTTACGCATATTTTCACTCTGAATAAATTATTATCCACTGTAGCGAGGTCACCCCTACATGAAATATGAGCTTTATACACCTTTTGAAGTAGTTATAGAAATCTAGACAATTTACTACGCGGACTTTTCTTCTTTCTTTTCGTCTGCTTCTTGTACTGGTGGTATAATTGGTTCAAGATATATTTTCATACCAGAACCCTTTGGCACTTTACTTTTCATTACGCCATCATCAGCTGTACCGGTTTCTATAATTTTAATAACTGATTCCTGCAATATATAGTATCATAATTGTTTTCGAAAATGCGAAAGACAAACGCTAAAATAACAACTTTGAAAACGTGTTCTTACCGCTGCAAGTTTGTTCCCATCTGTGGAGATAAAAACCTGGACTTTGTGGTTCTTTTTCAGAAGTTTACTCATTTTGCTTATTTTAGTTTCCAAATCATGCTTGTCTATCTTAGATGAAATTATGAGAAGTTTAGCAGACTTCACTGTAGTGCTTTTTTCCAAATTCTTTTGCTTTTTGGCCTTCATCCCCTCTTTAACAAGTTGAACTTTGGACATGAGTTGATAAGTAGGTAACGTCGTTTTGAAACCGAGGTCAACAACCTGCACTAGATTTAAATTTCTGCGTTTTGCTATCTGTTGTGCCTCTTCTATTGCTAATTCTTCTATCACTTTTCCTGTTTAGAAGAATATGAGAGAATAAGAATATTATAGCCTCAAATCAAACGTACACACGTTCTGTTCGCATCTTTCTATGTTAAACAAAATGTGTGAAAGATCTTAAAATACATCAATACTCTAAGCCTACATGGGCAAGTTTTGGTTTAAATTTTCAAAGTTTCAAATATATCACTCTTTCACAATAATAATTCCCAGTTGTCCTTACAGAACCGAAAGATTATGAAAAAATCGGTGCAGAAAATGGAAAAACTACAGACGAATTATATATGATTTCTAGGATTTGAACTGTTTATTTTTTTAGAAAATAAGTTTGATTGAATTCATATACAAGGGGGAAGAACAGATTTTTACTAATTTTAATGAATTTGTACGATTCTCATAGATTTTAAGGGACTCCAGATAAGAGTCAAAAGATTTATATACAATATCTAATGAATATCCCTTCATTATTTTCGTATTTACAGGCCCGAAAGATTTATGTGCTTGAAGTTCTAAACGTTCAAATGAACGAAACTGCTTTTTGATGTGTTTGTAAACTAAGAACAGTGTTAAATTATTTATTTATTTTGATTGCAAATAGTAGATAGAAAAAGAATCTTCAAATTCATTATTTAAAATTGTAGTTGGAACAATATTTGTAGATAAAATAGTATTGCGAAGAAATATTTCGTTCATTTGAACGTTCGGAACTTCCAGGACATTTGATATATTTTTTTGTAAGAAATACTGACTGCTAACTCACAATTATTTTGAAAAAAAATATTAAAAAATTGGCACAAACAAATCTAAATTAAATTTTGGAAAAAATATATTCAGTTCAATAATTATCGGTACCTTCTGGGGAAAGTAACAAAACCTTTTGTACAGGTACAGTTTTTTTCCTCGCGACTTCAGGCGTCCCAAAACGATGTTTTGGTTGGTATTCCCCTTCATCATTTGAAAATACTCTTATATTTTGTACTGAAACAATCTTTTCTAAAGATCCGGTTTTCGCAAAGGGTATGGTTAACACTAGTTTTGGTAGCAAACGAGCGGTTTGAGTAAACCTAAGTAACCTTAAACTTGATACACAGAGCGTCGCCATATTTCTGAATCAGCTGTGTATGTCAAAACCGGAACACGTGGGGTAGCAGACGACAAAAAGATACAGACAAGCAAACTTGAACGAAAATATTTCCAAATTTCTTTGTGACTACCTTATCACTATTATTAATTTAGAATTATCTTAATTTCACAATCAACCCTTGGCTAATATTTTGTTCTTTTCTCTATACATTTCTAAATTCAAAATGAAAAATTAATTTGACCTAACTCCGTCAGGGGTCGGGCTAATTTTTGTTCTTTTCACCATTTTGTCTTGTTTTTAGGTTATGTATCACAATGGAACGCAAGAAAGTCGGCGGACCAACTAATTGTAAATAATTTCAATTTTAATGTCTCGATACAATCATGTCCTTATATGTAGTTTTGTATAATATAATCAATATTCGCGCAAAACAATCTTTACGTACTATCAATGTTTTGCAAAATCTACAAAGTCGAAGGTAAGAATCTTAAGAATGCATAATAATAATATTATCATACATAAAAATATATCATTTTATGTATTAGGATTCAACGATTTCAAATAAATATGGCGTGAATAGAACTTGAAAAATACTGTGCAAAATAGATCGAAATTCCTGAAAAGAGGTGGATGACTATTTTTTTGAAAAAGAAAAATATATTTATGTGAAATTTTCTTGGATTGCATGTTTCTAAAGAGGGTCAGGAACTTTAGAAATGTTCTCAATCCACTCTCAGAACTCTGGAAAAGATTACTTCCTTCAAAATTGGTGGGGGTTGCGTAAACTTAGCCTACCCGTTTTAAATATAAGTAGCATGTTTTAAAAATTCTATGCCACTATTGACAAGTTTATTGTTATCTGAAGTGAGTTTGAGCTTCGATGATTTAACCTCACCCTCGAATATTGGAATTGAGTTTCATTAGATTTCCATAAAGTGCACATCTTTTTTCTCATGTTTCAGACTCCAAAAACTCCTAGTCTCCAGTAGAAATTCTTCAACAGTGCCAAATGTAATTGAGACACCTGTAGAGAACATCCGCAATTTCAGTATCATCGCTCATGTAGACCATGGTAAAAGCACGTTAGCTGATCGTCTCTTGGAGATAACTGGAGCGAATAAAACAAACTCCGGGGTGCAGGTTCTAGACAAATTGCAGGTTGAAAAGGAACGAGGAATCACAGTAAAAGCACAAACTGCCTCTTTGAAATATATTCACAAAGGTGTAGAATACCTCCTGAACCTTATCGACACCCCAGGCCACGTGGATTTTTCTTCAGAAGTCTACAGATCCCTTGCTGCATGCCAGGGTGTGATCCTCCTCGTAGATGCTAATGATGGCGTTCAAGCACAAACCGTAGCGAATTTTTACCTTGCCTTTGAAAGAGACCTCAAAGTGATTCCAGTGATAAATAAAATTGATTTGAAGAACGCCAATCCCGAGAGAGTCTTGAAGCAGCTGAAAAATCTTTTCGAGATAGAAAGTGAGACTGTATTGAAAATATCAGCGAAAAATGGAACGAACTGCGAGGGCGTCCTGGAGGCGATCGTTGAAAGGATACCTCCACCACCTGTTTCAAGAGACAGTCCTTTGAAAGCCCTGATATTTGATAACTGGTACGATCGGTACAAGGGTGCTATTTCGTTGATTTATGTGGCCCAAGGAAAAGTTTCGGTTGGAGATCAAATTTCATCTCATCATACAGGAAAGTCGTACGATGTCAAATCTCTCGCGTTTCTGAGGCCGGACGAGGAAGAAGTTCAAACATTGTGAGTTAAAATATCTCTTCACAATTTTTCATGCTTTAAGATAGTCTTTTATACGTAGTTAAACATTGTTATAATTCAAAATTGATAAGGTACGTTAGATTGAGGAGTAATTAAGAAAAAATCTTATAGGATAATCAGTATCGGCCTATAATAATCTATCTATCATGAATTTCCATCTGAGATATGGAAAAATATTAAGCCCACAAAAAAATTGCGAAATCGGGGCAAGTCACGTTTGCCGTAACACATTTTTGGCAAGTCAGATTCCCGTTAGTCTCGACGAGAGTCAGGAAGACAATTCTCGGATATGATTGGTCACCAAAATAATTTGATTTATATCACCTATTTTTCCATTTTTTTGTGGACTTCAAATTTTGACGAGTCACAAAATTAAAATATTTCAAATGACTATTTCTGAAAAAATATTAAGAAAGTCATCAGCTTACGTAGATAATTCTCTTCG
Organism: Neuroterus valhalla; assembly: GCA_011762715.2. Lineage (NCBI taxonomy): Eukaryota > Metazoa > Arthropoda > Insecta > Hymenoptera > Cynipidae > Neuroterus > Neuroterus valhalla. The sequence continues at coordinate 16,628 of WSXT02209824.1, forward strand.
TAATTGGTGGACATTATTCTGCAGAGAAGAAATGTGCATGAAAAATGTACAATTCTAAATGCTGAGACCATATGAAGTGAGGCAGATTAGTACTAAGGTATACTTTAGCTTCTAGAGTCTCTTGGAGATGAAATATGTCTTTTCTTGAGGAAATTAGGTGACACGCATTTTTCTAATTTGAGAGATAAAAAAGGCGAAGTCTTTAAATTTAAAAATAGGATTTTCGAGAAAATGCCAAACTTTTTTAAATCATCAAACGAAAATGTTGACACCAATTTTCTCTAAAAAACAACATATTGTGTCTCCGAAAGATCCTACGACTCAAAGTGTACCTTAGTACATACGTGACTGATTTGAAATGAATTGGGTCCGTAGAAGACACTGTTATCTTTCGTAACTGACTTGAAAATTGTCTATCTTCTAATAGAGAATTATAAAATTGGAAGAACGAAGAATCGATAAATTCCAACATGAGTATTTTTTAATTTTATTGTATAACTTTTTTTCTAAACTTCAACTTTCTGTATTTGTTTCTAAAGTATCATCATCAGGAAAGAGTCATAAACTAGGTTCTATGGAACAGTTTTGGTCTGATTGGGAAACATTCTCTGTTCGTTTTCTGTTTTTGAAAATTTGAAAAAAAAATCCTTCTAGTTGAAAAATTGTGGACAATTTTTTGTATCTACAGATTTTGCTGGTGAACAGTCATATTTTCGAAAATCCATTCCAAATTTTTGGTCTCATTAGGAATTTTTTGACAGACAAAAAAACATGTCTTTCAGATTAGATTAAATACACTCTTTTGGTTGGAAAAACTTGAATGTATTAATCCATGCATTTTTTCCCCACGAAATAAAAATAAAACCATATATCTTCGTTCAAAGCTGAGTAAGGTTTGGGTTCGATCTATTCAAATTTTTCCATAGAGTGTGCATTAAACTCATTCTAAGAAAAAACCATTTCATTGGCACATTCTGAGAATATCGTGAATTAAAAACAAATGCTTCTTCCTTCAATTTTCATAAGCTGTTCAATAGCAAAAAAAGTGAATGCAAATCCATAAAAAAGATATTGTCATAAAAAAGTATGAAAAGGAAACGGTCTACTTTGCATTAACTTTCCCTACACCTGAAATGAGTAGAGTTAAAAATAATTGAAAATAATGCAATGCCTACTTGGTGGGTACCTATCACCACTACGTAGCGCGTCCCCAGGTTGCGGATAGAGGGAAGGCCCCTGAGGTTAAA
>WSXT02209835.1:0-33312 GCA_011762715.2 Neuroterus valhalla
CTGGTTGTGAGGGTCTGGGGTTATTGCATAGCAGGTTACTGGTCTCGAGGGTTAAGGAAATTGGGTTGTGGGAGTCTGGGGTTATTGCATAGTAGGTTACTGTGCTTGAAGGTTAAGGAAATTTTGCGGTGAGGTCTGGGGTAATAGACTCGCACGTCACAGGGCTCGGGGGTTGAGGAAATCGGGTTTTGGGGGTCTGTGATTATGAATGGCAGGTTACTAGGCTCGATGGTTGAGGAAATCAGGTTGTGTGGGGCTGGGGTTATGGACTCGAAGGTTACAGAGCTCGGAGGTATTTGAAATCGAGTTTTGGGGTCTGGGGTTATATCAAAATACAACAAGCTTTAATAAACATGGTTTTGCTACTTTTATTTCCTGGGCAAATATTTTTGTAGCAAAAATGATATCCGTGAAAAGTGAAATTTTTTATATTTGAATTTGCCACATCTCGGCCCGAAAAAATCGTATCGAAAAGTTAGAATTTGCATTTTGGACGTGAAGAGTAGTTCTTCACGATGCCATCGTGAGTTTAGAGAAGAAAAATTCTTTCGTGAAGTTACGGGGCTTCGAATACATCAAAATAACGTGTTTTTGACCCTTTTAGTTTAGAATATCTGGAAAACTGAGGGTGCTGGAATTTTTCTGAGGTCGGGTTCGGATGCAAAGCAGCAAAAGCCTTCGGGTACACAAGGTGTGGTCTCTGGTTCCGGACCATTGTCCAATTTTGTCGGCCTGTGTAATTGAAGTAAAATGTCACCTGGACCTGTAGAGCGCAAATGCAGATACTGTGCGAGTGTTATTGCAACGGATTGTAGCTTGTCAAAGATGCGGATCATTTTATCATACTGGATTTGCCAAATTAGCAAAACCTGTCGCAAACGACAGCTATGGGAAATGCTGTCAGACCAGTAGCAGATCAACTACACCCTATCTGAGCACCTCGAACTCAATTCCAAAGGATGATCTAGAACGTATGTTCACCAATCTAAGAGACACAATGAAGACTGATTTCAACACAGTCAAAGTCTCTGTTGATGCGTCGACTACAAGAATCAATGTTTTCGAAGAGAAATTGGCTGTCACAACCTTGAGTGTCGATAATGCAGAGGGGGACATATTGAATATAGAAGAAACTGTCACAAGACTGGAAAATCGGTTAAAAAATGATATCACGATGTCAGCATCTCAGTGCATGAGAGGAATTGAGGATCGTTTATCAAGAACCAAAAATTTAATCCTCTTTGAGTAAGAGGAAGTCCCTAATGAAAATGACCTTCCGGGTAAGGAGTATAATTCATTCAAAATTTCTGAATTTTTCGAAACCCTAAATCCCAATAAAAAGTTAATGATCTGAAGATTGAAGAAGACGTATATCATCCCTCGCTTCTAATATATATTACAGCGATTGATCTTAAAGTTTCTGAATACAATTTCGTTCAAACTATAACGTTGAAAAAATTTTACTTCAGAAAATGTGCTTATCCTCCATTATATGCAGACATTAGTACTGTTGACTGGTCAGGTTCATACGATTACGATGATGTTAATGAATGTTGCAATAGCTTCTACAGTATCCTCTATGCACTTTTTCAAAAACATGTACCGTATTGCAAAACAAGTACTGCGCTAAAATATCGCAGACGGTACACCAAAGATATTATTAATGGCCTTACTAGTAAACGCGATCTTCACCCTAAATATGAAAAGTGTAAGATGCCTTATATTCTACAGCAGTATCAGGTTCCCCGAATTATTCTGAATGCGTTGATTTCATGGACTCATAAGAAGTATCTGGCGGAAGTTGGAAAAAATATATCTATGAACCGATCGTTTTTTTTGACATACATCCAGAGCTTTTCTGATCTGAATAGAATACTAGGCACAATGAATTATGGAGAACTGAATCCTGAGAAACAGAAAGACATAGTGAATGCATTCGCAATATTTTTCAATAAGGTATACAAAACACCTGTTGATGAATCCTTGAAATTCTTGTCCAGGTCTTCTTTAAAGTCTCAAAATGTGAAACTAATAGGAGATGCACTGCCAGTTACTGAGGTGGATGTATTCAAATCACCAAAGTCTCTCTCTTCTAAAAAGAATGCTGGCACCGATCAAATCCCGTGTTTTATTGTAAAGGACTGTGCTTACATCTTTGTAACTCCACTTACCATGATATTCAATCTAGCGCTCTTACAGGGTGAATTTTCTACGATTTGGAAAAACACTAGAGTTTATCCAGCGTTCAAAAAAGGCAATAAATCAGAAGTTGTAAATTATAAGCCAAATTCTATACTGGATGGTTTCTCTAAGGTGTTTGAGATCTGTATTCATGAGACAGTATGGAGTTATTCCAAACCAATTGTTTCTCTTGCTCAACATGGATTTATTCCCAAAAGATAACTGTTACGAATTTGGTGACAATTTTTCAATTCACAACTTCCATGTTGCACGAATTTCGGCAGCAGGATATCCTTTATACGGATCTTAGCGTGGCTTTTGACATCACAGATTATGATATATTGATAATGAAGCTTCAGAGTATTGGGCTTCCAGACAAAATGTTATCACTGATACAATCGTATATCTCTAATAGACGGAATGTTGTACAGTATGGTGGATATGCATCAGACCCATCCTTTCCAAGGTCGGGTTTCCCGCGAGGTTCCGTTATCAAATTTTTTAACTGGTGCAGAAGAAACTTAAAGGATTTGGATATCTCGGAATGTAAAGTTATGACTTTTTCGCGCAAAGATAACATTGTAAAATTTGAGTACTGCATAGGGGGTGTAATTCTAGAAAGGGTAATAGTAATTAGAGACCTTGGCATATTATGCGACTCACAAATAACGTTTACTTTACAAATAGAAGAACTCATAAAAAGTGCGAACTAAACTCTGGGTTTCATGTTACAAATCTGTAAAAACTTCAATTCTACACATACATTGAAAACACTATTTGAAACAGTAATTAGATCAACGCTCGATAATGCATCGGTAGTGTGGTCGCTCCGGCACTCCAAGTATGTGGTAGCATTAGAAAAATGCCAGAAACGATTCTTGAAGTTTCTCTTGTATAAGAAGAATGGCTATTATCCTTCACCTGGCTCTGACTATAATCAGTCTGTTAGAAAACAGACGTATTTTCATGGCGCTTATTTTCTTAGTAAAGTTTATTCGAGGTCTTGTAGATTGTCCCTACTTTTTATCGATCTTGCCACTTTCGGTTCGAAAACACAGTATAAGATTACAATTGCCATTTTACTTGCCAATGGCTGCTACTGGTTGGATGTAAGGGTCACCACTTCACACATTATGCAGTAAAATGAATGGAATGTGTTTGACAATATCAGACATTGATCTGTTCTTTATGAGCATCTCGGAATTTACTAGCAAGGCCCGTGAATTTGTGATGATTACATCAAATTTAGAATAAGTGTAAAGTAGATTTAGAATAGAAAATAGGAATGAGATCCATGCGAGGAAATTTGTAAAATTCTTGTAAATGTAGCCCTGAAATTCGTCTTTGACTGTTGGGCTTAAGATGTTCAAATAAATAAATAAATAGTGGAAAGAGCAGTGGAAAACAGATTAAAGAGGAAGATGGACTGTCAGAATAGTAGGCTTTTTGAAGCTGTGGGTCAACAGAGGATATGGGGAGGTGAATCTTTACCTTACCCAGCACCTTTCTGGTCACGGCCACTTCAACGCTTACTTGTACCGTAGGATCATAAAACCCAGTCCTAACTGTGTTTACTGCCTACACAAGGTTGAAAATGTCTAACATACGTTCTTTGATTGCGGCAGATGGGCGACCGAGAAGAGGAAGCTGAATATAGAGGTGAATGCCAACATCACGCCGGATAACATCGTGGGACTAAAGGTTGGCTCACGCACCAACTGGGACAACATAGCCCGGTACGTTGAAAACGTGCTGAGACAGAAGAAGAGGGAAAAGAAGATAAGAGAGAGAGAGAGAGAGAGAGAGAGAGTAAGGCTTATCCTGAGTTTTCTACAATATGTCGAAGGCCGACGATTCCGAGTGCAGTAAATGCACTGCTAAGGACCATGCGTGCATGTTGAAGATGAGGATTCGAGGTAGAGATGGGAAAAGCAGCCTTTTTCGAACAGGACACCAAGGCACGGCGTAGTGGCCCCATTTCCAGGACTCTGAAGTAATGCGGTAGCGGTTTTGGAGTTCTAGGTAAGCATGAAAAGGAGTGGTTTTAGTCAGTAGAAATCTGACTCTGCCCAGTACCATCATGGGCCTCTAGTGCAAGATTTTCTCTCCTTCTATATAAGAAGAACTATCCGTAGCTGGATCCTCATTTGGAGAATTCGAATTCACCTAAAAATTTAGTCAGGGAAGTTGAAAACTGCAAAAACCAGGAATCTTGAGAACAGACAATTACCGGCAGATGAGTTCGAAAATGGATATTCGATAGAATAGAATTCTCACATCCATCTTCGACGTCGAATCTTCCGCTCGACAGAAGTTGAAAGTAGAGAAAACACGGATTAGATGATGATTAGATGACATTCGAATGTTGTACTTCTGAAGTGAAAACTCTCTATAACATGGTTTCAATTCATAAGACTTATGAGATTGTCAGGAAAAGTGTAGGGTGAAGCTTTCCCCTCTTTATCACTCCTTCGCTTCTTCAACTTCTCTCCCTCACGAGTAGGCGGCGTAGGAGAGGACTCCCCCTTTCAAATGTCCTTTTTCCTTTTCACCGACCCCCCTTCCTAACTTTTATTAACTTGAAGTAAAACACATAAATTTGATCATTCATTACAGCTCTGTATAATTATTTCTACTGCATACATTTGCTTGCATTTACTAGCAGATAGGTCGTGTTGGCTGACACGTGGTGGGAGAGTTTTGAGGAGTTTGTGTTGGAGGTGTAGGAAAGAAAGAAAGTTCAAATGACCTGGGGGTTACATGATATTAATAAGATATTATTTGGGCGCTGAACCCGACTCCAAAGTTGATTTTACCCCATCAGGTCAGGTTTCCGACACATCCTCATTTTTGGGTGTCTGTAAAGGCTTTTTAAGGTTGTGTCAGAAACCTGACGTTATGAGGTGAAATTAATTCCAGATTCGGTTTCAACGACCCGAAAAATATATTATCAACACGATCTTTTTCCAAGGCCAAAAAACTTTGTTTGGTGTGGCTGTGTAATAAAAAGGTTTTGATAGCGTATGGAGGGGATAAATGAGGAGAACGGAAGAAGAAAAACGACATGAGAAGGGGGATGTAGTTAAATCACGAGGAGATAGACAAAACGAATGAGGAAGTTAAGAAGTTCAGAGGCAGCAGACTTGAACGGGGTGCAGAACAAAGCATGACTGTTAAGTACACCAGCGGCCGGAGAGAGGTTGAAAGATGTCCTTGAGAAAGTTTGAAGGGGTACGAAAATCTTGAGAGAGTAGAGGAAGGGGTTGATAGTGCCACTGTTGAAAGATTGGAGATTGAGATAGGCAGGGATTTAGAGCTGGAAGGAGCAATATTGTCAATATTTATATCTTGCAGCATGTAGTCGATAGAAAAATACCGTAGAAGGTGTCAACAAAGTACCGGTTTTTTTTAAATCTTAGGGTTGCATTCCCGTCAGTGGATAGCAGGAGGTTGTGGGTCACGATAAAACAGGATGGAGTAGAGAGAGGTCTAACTAATAGAGTAGAAAAGGTGTATAAGATGACAGAAAATGAGGTAAGAATAGGTGACAGGGTTTAATGAGGTTTCCATATCGATCTTCGGCTAAGGCAGAGGTGCCGGCTTGGCTTAAGGCGTTTCGCCATTCCAATCTCTGAAATGGCGCCAAAGCTGGATGTAGGAGTGATAGGGGGAGTGAAAATTGGAGGTAATGTAAATGGTGCAGTGTTGCTGGCAAAAAGCCTGGCCTTAGAGGAGGTGTTTAAAAGGTTGAGAAGATACCTGGATAATGTTTGGCTAGAGCCTAATGCAGAAAAAACTAAGGTTATAGTGTTTAGGAGAAGGGGTGGGAGAGATAAGGGTAAGAGTTGGAAGTAGAAACGGAGAGAATGGTCATGTAAAGGGGAGAGTTTGAAAGGCAAATGTTGTGATGTTGCAAGTGTGAGAAATGGGTTAAAATTGTTTGCAGATGATCCTGAATCAGGACTGAAGCTTTTTGACAGGAGAGGTATAACAAAGGGACACGTTCTTTGAAAAGAAGTAGGGATGGGGACGACTGCATTTAGTAACCTTTGCACGTGCTTAGCTTTGAACGCAATGGCAAGACGGACAACAGCCTACTTGGTAACTGTACACGTGCATAGTTGTCCGAGTTTAATTATTGGACCTGAGGAAAGGGGTTCAGAAGTCATTATGTAGTAGACGTGCACAGTTGGCCTCCCCACCTTTGCCGGCTGATACAGGGAAAACGCAAAACTAGAAAAAACCATTGAAGGACACAAACAACGCGAAACCGCAGCTGCAAGTCGAAACCAGACTCGACCGTCACGGAAGCCAGCAGCAGCAGATAAATTATCAACAAAAGTCAACAGGCCAAAGCATAAACGTTTATCTGTCCACATAGACCTATTGATATGTGCAACAATATACAAAGATCCATTCTCTCCCTTAAATATATCATCACTTTGTTTTTCACCTGACAAAGGCGAGGACATCCGAAAACTCAAATGGTCTGATCTTCAATTGCTCAAGCTACAATCGCCTGAGATACAATCTTCCAAGCCACAATCGCTTTACGCTTTCAAAGTCGAACAATAGGCCGAATCAATGCGGAAAAACATCATTCCTACCATTTGATGTTAGAACAGAGAAAAGAATCACTTCTCAAGAAAGCCATCTGAAGATGACAGAAATATTGATTTCTTTCACCTACTTTTCTCACTCCGAAACCATATGGTTCACATCGCTCCCTGCTCACTCCCAATATTTCTCTCTTATGGTATCTCGATTTTCGAATTAATATGTGTATCTCTTGGTTAAAACACTGCCTCGTATGTTCTCACAAAATCAATTAAACCAATAGTAGCATAGTTGGATTCATATTATAAAATAAGGGACTCTGCATCATGAATAAGAACTTTGACGTCCTGTTCTTCATCAAAAAAATATTCATTTATGGATGACATTATTACCTTCACTTGGTAATGATCTACTGTTGTGAGATAGAAGAGGAATATTGTGAGAATTTCAGACATTATCTTTGGTGGCAGGAAATCTTTTTTGGGTTCGTCGCTCTCCGGGTAGAGCTGTTGTTTAGGAAATAATTCAGCACATGCATTCTGGAATAGGGGGGAACGCCAGCATCCTACAAATTACTTTGAATCAAAAGTAGAATTTCGCAGTCTGAAATGCTCCGGCTAAATCTTTCTGAACTAGGACGTCCTATCGTGCATCGATTACACAACTAACATTGCCTTCATCAACTGTATAAGTGGAATACGTCTTCAGATTTTAAGCAAAATCGACCAAACTAGTTGAGATGGATTTGTGTGTTGAACTATCTTGATATTTTCTTTATGGAATGGATATGAAGACCACGTTTTCGTATACCATGATTCTCGTCGGCTTGAACCATAGACTAGATACATCCATTCACAAGAAGTACAAGCTGCTAGCTAAACCGCGGTAGAATTCACCTATGGCCACGTCTCACGACCGTGAGATGAGCGACCACATATACGACAACATCACAATGAAGGGCCAGGTCAACCCTTGTGTGTCTTAAAGCACGAAGCGACCAAAGTACGACTGCTCTCTGCATCCATCCAGAAAGTTCCACAGCATATTTCTGGCAGATGAATGTGGCTTTGGGGTTACAAGCGAGTGAAGGCGTCACAACTCCAAGAGCACCGATTATAAAAACGATCGTTTTAACCGAATAATCTTGATGATATCGCTGAAGGTGATTTTTGAGATCTTTGTACCTCTCCTCCTTCTCCAGTTCCTTGGTTCTGATGTTGTAGTCGGCCAGGGCCAAGAATTCAATCACGAACATAGTTTGGTCACGTTTGTCAAGGAGCGAGATGTCGGTCCTTGTATGTTGGGTAGATGTGAATGTCTCGAAATCGTAGTTCCAGTAGATTCGGCACTCCTCGTTCTCAACAATAGACGCATCCCCCTTGGAGCGTTTGCCAGGGCAGGGTCGCGGACAACGCCATCAGAACGACGAAAATGGTGGTGAAGCACTCTCAAGGCCACAATGTGTCTGTACATGTACCTCGCTCCTGTGTGAATAGGACAATTCGATATTATACGTCAAAGGTGCTAAGGGAGTCACGCTCTGCACCTATCGCTGTAAACATCTTAACGTAATATGCTTCTGCAGTAGTCCAAATTGGGAATCACACCATCCTGAGATGCGAAAATGAAACTCTATGTTCCTGAATCAAGCCCGAATGATTTGAGTAGGGAAAACGTGGACTCATGTAACAAGGATTGAACTTTTACTGGTTTGAAAAAGTTTTTATGCATCACCTTGTCTCTATGTTGTTTGAGAAAGTTTTTGGCCTCCGCTTTCTTCACCTGTGCTTTGAGAAGTGAGGCATCCTGATAGAGTATTGCACTGCCCTCACTTCTGATGTTGCAGGGTCTAGGCCAAGGGTTTCAGCTACCTGCTTCACGCTTGTGTAGAGGAACGGTCCTTCTCCACTCATTACGTGATTCCTGACCATTGCCAAGAGATATGCAAGCTTTTTCTAATATGCCTTATCTTGCGCGTAGTGCTTTCAAGAGCCTTCAGCTCGTTCTTCGTTCATGAGACTATCGCGAACGGATAGAGTAGAACCGGGACGGCAAGCAAGTTAGTCGCAGATATCTTATTCAATGACGACCGGTTCGCTGACCGAATTCGTCAAACAAGGTGTGTGTATCTGCTTCGGAGAACCTCTGTCACTGATGTTGTATCCTGAATGCGGCTCTCAGACACGCCCAGGTATTCGAAGTTTCCTCCAGCGCTAAGGTGTCTGATAGCACTCCATTTCACAAGCTCAGGGTCCTTATCTATACACGTAATCCATATAAGTTTTATGAGTTACCTTATGCTCACGAACATAAGTTCCGCCACAGAGGTACCCATGACAATCGCAGCGTGGCAGGGATAGTGTCAGTAGTTGGTGCAAAACCGGGATGTGCTCATTGCGTCACCCTGGAAGACACCTTTCTGGAAAGTGACACTGTTTGTAGTCACACAATGTTTTCTAAAAGTAATAGTTAATCCGGTCTCCCAATATGGCCTTAATCTCTCGATTCATCCTACTATATCTAAATTATCCTTCAAGCCCTTCAACAGACAGATGATAAATGTATGGGAAGTTGAATCAGAAGCTTTCTGGTGATCAATCCAGGCCTACTGCGCCTCTCTACGATCCTCGTTGTTCGTAGATCTCACTCAATACAGGCTCAATTATTTTAACAATCCTGTCATTCATAGATAGATGTAAAGAGGATCTCCGACTCTAAAGATGAGGTTAAGATACGGGACAGATGTTGGTGTGTAGAAGTGAACTGCTTCCACCAATAATCTTGATACAATTTGGACTAGCAGCCGAGAAGTTCTTCATCCTCCTTGGTGCTCTCTATACCTTCTCAGCAGTAATTGGTGGGCATTCCTTCTCAAGTATTATGAGGTTATTGCATAGCTCCTTGAAACATATGATATTCTTAGTGCCCACACACTGCATACGAGACGCGTTTTATCTTGCCTAGCTAATCTTTTCTTTTTTAATTGGTGCAAGCAATTTTTTGGTCTTTTCATGAAACGTTGAATTGAACCTTTTATTTCGAATCTTCTGAAGCTCTCGGTGCATCATGAACTAAACAAATGGTGCAAAAAGTTTACGGCACGGTTCCTCAATACTTGCTGTGAAAGGTGCGACAGCTCCGAGTGTTTCTGGCATCACAGGGTGTGCATAAGCGCCATATAACCCCTGCGATTAGGAACAGTACTGGCAGTACAGCATAAACTTTAGGATGTGACGAGGTATCCTAGCGACACCGTTGACGACAACACTCCCTGGTGCCACACGGCCTTCAGCGCGGTTGTTTAGGCCCTAGCTCAGGGGTTTTCCCTTCGGGGTCATCTCTAGATAATTGTCTGCAACTGCTTATCAAATTTTGTAACCTTATTCAGCAGATGCCCTTGGCACAGGGACCCTCTATCCGCAACCTTGAGTTCCCAAGGAACTTGGAATTCACTCTCAACGGCTCAGGCATATGAAGCAAAACTACACCTAATGACCTCAAGGAAATGGCGCTCCTAGGAAAGATTATCCTTTTCAAATGCCTCACTTTTGCTATCAAAAGGAGTTTCATCGTCGGGTAAACTTATTCTTAATAAATCACGTGTTCTTAAGAAGAGCACTACTTTTCAACTGTGCGCATTAATAACTACTACCATAGGAGGAACCAATTGATTATCTGATAAAAGTGGATAGATTCTGCACAGATTCTCATGGTATTTCATTATTAGTTATATAATAAACGAGTGACTGAAAAATGTCAGAAAAGGAGTTGGATCGGAGAAAAAATTTCCGTAGCATAATCAACTTTATCAGAGCAAGAATAATATCCTTAATCCCGTAAATTGACTACATCACCGCTACCTATTTCAACTGCTGTAAAGGGCAATAATATCATAAATCTAAAGTATTTAAACGACTTCAGCGTAGCTCGAACAGAGTTTCTGTTTCTGTATCATGATTGGTAGTGGAAACGGAAAATAGATAAGATAGAAACTTGTGGAACATGAAATGGAATATTTTGGGAAATACTTAATAATAATACTCCTATCATTATTCTATGCAAGTTTTCTTCATTCCGTAAAATGATGATCGTAATTCAAATGGTGTGTTTCATCTTAGTGGTTTTTCTTGATTTTATTGGTAAATATAATATTATTCATTATTACTACTACATTCTGATTTTCCTACGAGTAAGATTTTCCGACGTATTATGAGTATGTGGTTTGGAATCAATGAGAATCAGATACTGTTGAAGGGATTTTATGTTTTCTTCCAGAATCACATAAGTGTGTCGCAATTCATCATTCTCCGATTCGACTTCATGCTCATTATTACGAAAGTTACTTCAATCGAGGTGCAACTCACGAATTAGTAGCAGGCATTGAATGTCGTGTAGGAACAGATGAAAATCACAAGTACATCATTGGAGTATTGATAGCTGGGAGGCTGTGTTCTTTCATGAGCCCTAGAGTTGATCTTCCTAGTGCCTACGAAAGGGTTAAATTTCGTATAGATTGCGACTTTGCTAATCTAACTGTACCAATATTGGAAAAGGATCCTCTGAATGATCTGTTTTTTGAAGAATTTGGGCCAAAAAACATTCGTTTAGCTGAAGTACGAGAATAATTCTACTTGCGAGTACATCCTCTGATTCAAGGTCTTATCATTTTCCGTTCAAACATTAGCACGGAATCATGATTGAACGTTCAAGAAAGTTGGCAATGACTTTAGTTAATATACTTCATATTGTATCTTGATGATACGATAGGAAATACAATTATTCCACACTGTTATGATACTCAACGTCTCATTTAGCAGATCTGCTGACTTCTAGAACAGGGGTGTCCAACGCAAGGTTGGCACGCTTCTCCTCCCTTCTCCTTCTCCAAGCGTTTCACCACGGGCTTCGTCTGACTACGCCTGACTACGCCTACTTGTGCGCACTGTTCACACAGCCCGGCCGCTGAGGACCCCTTCCCACATCGCGATCATTGCATGAACGCATCTGAGGTGGTAGGAGAGGGGATGGATCTGTTACAGTTTTTCACACCGTTGCGCACGCGTTGGACACCTCTGTTCTAGGAAGAACCTTAAACCTTAAACCTCTCATACTTTCATCTCTATCTGCCTTCTTTCTCTTCATGCCGTTTTTCTTAACAATCTAATTGTCCTTTTTCCACCCCTTGTGCCTTCCCCTTACTTCATCCCCATGCAGACAATGTTTTCTGAAACACCTTTGTCTCTCATCCTCCAACTTCTCATCTCCTCTCCTGTTCTCCTTCTCCGACCAACACTCCCACATCAACCTACTCCACCTTTCTTCCAATAATTTCTCGCCATACTTACACGCCTAGCTACCTGTCAAACTTCCTAAACTCGTTTATTTTTTCTTTATCTTAGCAATATAATTAGATGTGCTTCTTTCCAATGTCATTGTCTATTTGATGTATTTGTTTTAACCCTATTAACCTCCTTCATTCCCTTCTACTCCCACATCTCTCCTTCAAGCAGTAGCACAACATTTGGTCTCCTCACTTTCTTCTTCGTAGGACCATTTACTTCTCTATTACTTCAGGATGAGAAACCTAGAAATACAAACTTCTTCAACTCCTGCATCACCACACCTTCCCATTTCTAATTCCTTTCTTTACTTCTAACAACCCTTCTCCTGAACACTATAACCTTGAACTTTTCCGCATTCCGCATATCCAATCCTTATTCAAACGCCTCATCAACCTCTTCATCGTCTTCTTTAGGGCCTTCTCACCTTTATCCAGAAATAGTGTCTCACTTGCATATGCGAGTGATAAAATTCTAACCCATAGTACTCTCACACCTCTCGAAACTCTTCCCTCTAGCTTCCTGCTTCCTCTTCGCGTCCTATCTTTTGTATCTGCATACACCTTTCCCACCTCCTGGATAACGCTTTTTCCTACTCCCTCTATCCTATTGCCTCCCACAACCTTTATCTTTCCACTGATGAGAATGCGCCAATGAGATCTACGAAGAATGCGTACATTCTTCAACATTTTTTTGTAATATCTCTATCTACCACGTGCTGAAAAATATGAGTACTATCCATAGTACTACTATCCACTTTTCTTCGGCACACACCTATTCACCTCCACTCCCAGATCTCCTGATATCTCTTCCACCATCTCCACTTTGAAACTTACTTCTCCTTATTCCTGCATTGACCCCTCCCCCCTCCCAGTACAACCATCACCACCTCTCTCAAGTCTATAATGTCTTCCACCCTACCTTTAATCCTTTCCATCCCATCTCTATTATACATCGTCACAAACTTGCACGTCACCCCTCCTATTCAAATAGTCCTTATTTGCACCCTCTCCCACAACCACCACCGTGGATTTTTTCTCCAGAACCCTCCCCGATCCCCAATTAATCTCCCACTAGCTCTACCTTTCTTCTTTAACCTGACCACCTCTTTAAGCCTCCACCTAAATCCCCTTGGTAGCCTTGGTTCTATCCTGCTCCAATCTTGCCCTCCACCCACGTTTCTACCAGTCCAACAACATCAAATCCCTGCACAAACCTCCAAAAGTTCTCATCTCTTTTTTTATCTCTGCTACATTCCAAAAGAGCACTTTATCACTCCAACGCCCCGCTGTTCCCATACCCCCTTCATCCCGACGAAAGAATTCTCTCTGCGCTTCTCTCAGCTCCTCTTTCTCCTTATCTGAAACCAGCATTTTCTCCTCTATTTTTATTTTCTGATATCCCACCTTTACCGCTCTCCCTTTGCTTCTCTCTTCTAGTTCTGTTTATCAGCAATCTTTGAATTTCTCTGTCTTCCCACGTCAGATCGTGATGTGTGCCTTTTTACCTCTAATCCTACTCAAACTTCGCATCAACGCCAACTTATCTTGACAATTCTCCAACTCCGCCACCGCTACTCCATTACCCTTTTTCTCCTCTACCCTCACATTAGCCAACTTGCCCTGAAACTCCCCTACGCCTTGTAGCAGCGCTTCTACTCCCTTTTGTTCTTTTCTGCTTCTCAACTTCAGCGCTCTTATCCCGTTATTGTCTCTTCTACCCTCCTCCTCTCTTCTCTTCGTGCCTAACTCCATTGCCTCTATTCTTCTTCTCGTCACCAACTTCCCCTTCTCTTTACCACGCCTTCCCACTTTCTCGTCGCTCATGCACTTTACCTTGTCCCAGATACATTTCTGCTCTCATTCCACTCTGCATCCTCCTCTCATATCTAACCGACCCTCTACCTGCACGAACCTTTTATCTGCTCTTCCCATCCATACCCTTATATCCTCTTCCATCTGGTTTATCTCACATTTTTCCTCCCGTACCAACACGCCCACTGTCTTTGAGACTTTCACTTTCTCCCTCAAATCTTCCATCACTATTTTTCCTTCCTTATCCTTACGTCCTCTCTCATACCCTTCACTTCCTCCATGAGCTCCCTTATTTTCTAAATTAGCAACTCTATCTTCCCCTTGTCTATCACCTCTCCCATTTTTGTAGGTGACCTGCAGTTTCCACCGCTTTGCTTGGATGGGGTTTCTTGCCTTCACGCCCCCCTCCCCCTACCCTCAATCAAGCCTTCACCCATCCTTCGCGCATCGCTAGACGCCAGGCTTCATAGTCACAAGTAGATTGCTTCCTCCCCGTCTGTCTCACTCTCAGCGCTCTCTTTCTAACCCTTAGCCTAGGTCTCTGCCTACTCTTCTACCAATAACTGAGACTAATACAACTGCGGTGACTCCCTATTGCATCCGACAGATGTCTCTGTACTCCGTTCCCGCTTTACTGAAATATCCCTCTATTTCTACATTTACCTCATACCCTTTATTACTCGACGCTAACAAGCCCTTCCCTACACTACTCTATCTCCCTAACACTTCTATAAACTTCCTTGCTCCCCTAAACGACTTAACCCATCACATAACAGTTCACCTTCCTTCTTTTGAACCTAACCTCACTCTTCCTTTTTTTTACCCTATTTCGTCCCCGTACTCACAAAAAACTACTTCTACCCCTAACTCACCTTTCGCACCCATACTCACTACCTAAGCTTCCAACCTCATCCTTCATTCACACCTTTTGCGCTAATTCCGTAAAACTTAATCGATACCTGTCAACTGGCACACTCCACTGCCACTTCGCGAATGATCATATAAACATACTGAAGAATGTGAAAATTGACGTGGGAAAGTGTTACTGAATCTTGATTGATTAATTAGGATTGATAACTAATTTTATTTTTTTATTATTTTAACCAAGTCTCACCAGCAGATGGAGTCTTCTAAATGTCTGTAATTAACTGTTATATCTTCTCCAAGATAAATCTAGCCATGATCCATTTTGTAAATTCCAGAAGAGGACTGTCGACGAACAGTCAAAATGTAAAAACTTATATGAATGATTACAGAGATCTCTCTTCTTACATAATAAATATATTTTGGACCAGTAATCAACATATCCGACTAATTATTCCAATTGAAAAATATTGGACCCTGGTCAACACATACCATCCAATACAAATAAATCTCAATTGATATCGAAGTATCAGACAGGAGACAGACAACAGGCAGAAGTGAAGAATCAGGAAAAGGAGAATTATAGCAGAAGCTTGGATTGGAATAGAGTGTAATCCAAGCTCATTTTGGGACGTGCGAATAAACCAGGTTACAGTTATGGAAGTTGGAATTCGTCTAGTAAAACAATTGCGTTTAAGGTTCTGCAAACCGGAAAAGAACATGCATCTTCTTGTTGGATCTAAGTGGCCACCCTGTATCAGGAATCCATATTTATTTGATTCAGAAGAACGGTCAAGAACTAATTATCATAAATAGCTCCACTCTGTTTGCCGAGATCCTTTGTATGGTCGAACATTATTAGATATATTTTTACTCTATTCGATGGGATGTAAAAAGATTAATAAGTGCATCTGTTCGCCTTCTTTGAGTTGGCACTGATTAAGAAGCGGGAAGAATATGGAGAGTGGAAAAAAAGCTTATCGCTAGTCCTCTAGAGGACAGCGTCTCATAACCGGGAAGAAAAACTGCTCTCTGCCATAAGGAATGCCCTTAGAAATTAGAAAACATGCATCAGCATGACTAAGAAGACCTCTAGGACAAGCTTCAGGGCACATGCAAAGTTGAACGAAGAGATTATCGTAGGGTTGTTCTGATCAAGACAGCTCAAGTTTTAATGGGTGATCTGCAGGATAGGAGAAGACGTACATGCGAGCAGGGATTATTGTTATTAGCTCTATGGCCATTCAGCAGCAAAGTCAAAAGGAAGCTCAGCTTACAGCGAAGCAGCCTCCAAGAGGAACCTGCACCTAAAACCTGCATCTAAAACCAAGTAAGACGGACATAAGGGCACCAAAGCATGGTGAAGTGGCCGCTCATCCACGTCCTTGGAGAGGTTTCTAAAGGCAAGAATCAGCAAGAAATTCAGGTGATCGCAGTGGACAGTGGGACTTCATTAGGCAGCTTCTGTTGTGAGGAACTATTTGAAGTTTGAGATAAAAAATCCATGTTAGCTGATCTCAACCTTGATGCAGCACTGGTCCAACTCTGGTCCGCTCTTGATTTTCCAGAGAATATAATCCTTCTCCTGAAATCAATAAACGATTCAATATTGAACATTCCTTTCATAATTTCTAATTCATCTGCTATCCCTCTTTAGACACCTAGTGCATAGTTTTTTGCACGGTGAACATCGTCATCACTTTCGAGGTCAATATTGGTCACTTTCGATACCAATTTGTAGAAAACTTCCTGTAGAATATCATTTCAGACACCTAGTGCAATGCCATTTGCACGGTGACCATCGTCATCACTTTCGAGGTTAATGTTGGTCACTTTGGGTGTCAATTTGTAGAAAACTTCCTGTAGAATATCATTTTAGACACCTAGTGCAATGCCATTCGCACGGTGACCATCGTCATCACTTTCGCGGTTAATGTTGGACACTTTGGGTGTCAATTTGTAGAAAACTTCCTGTAGAATATCATTTTAGACACCTAGTGCAATGCCATTAGCACGGGGACCATCGTCATCACTTTCGAGGTTAATGTTGGTCACTTTGGATATCAATTTGTAGAAAACTTCCTGTAGAATATCATTTTGGACACCTAGTGCGAAGCCAGATCCACGGAAACCATCGACATCACTTTCATGGTTAATATTGGTTACTATTTTCTCAATCAAGGTATATATTAATGCTATTAGTAGTGAAAATATTCATATCGATACTGAAAAGCAAAAATAACAACGAATTTGAACATTTCCCGCTCGACTATACCGCCATCTCTAGAATCAAAACATAGACGTAGAAAAATGGCGACGAAGACAACTGCAGATTTTGCGAGAAGTGGAAAATCGAAAAGCCTTTTTCTACGCAACGAAAGCGTGAAATTGATAGGTTTTTAGCGCATCGTATTAAAAAAAAAAAAAGAAAAATTCCTGGTAAGTTCTTAGTCTAGTGTTGAAATATGTTATGTAATAAAAAAATATTCCAAGGGTAATGTTTGGAGAATAGATACTCGTCCGATTTTTGAATTAGCTCTTATAACCCGTCCGGGTTATCTGATTTAGAGACCCAGTCCTAGCCGAAATACCAGCTGGATGATTAAATAGAGAATTTGACTTTCACATGACCTCCAAATGACTTTCAGAGGTCATTTTGTTACAAAGGTCGAAGCCTACCTGGACGTGGAATTTCCTGTTCTTTCAAAATTCGGAGTCGAGAAGAAGAGCTTCTGCGAATTACGGGGTTTGAACTTCATTTTACCTGGATCCAGACGTGATGGGACCGTATGGACACCAAAATCGTGATCAGCGACCTACAAAAAAAACAATGATACATAATTTTGAGACCCAGTCCTAGCCGGAATACCAGCTGGATGATTAAAAAGAAAATTTGACTTTCGCATGACTTCCAAATGACTTCCAGAGGTAATTTCGATAAGAAGGTTAAAATTTTTCTGGACTTTGAATTTCTCGTTCTTCCAGAATCCGAAGTCAGAAAGAAGATTTCTCGCGAATTATGGGGTTCGACCTTCATTTGACCTTGATCCGGAAGTGATGGGATCATATGGACACCAGAATCGTGATCAGTGACCCAAAAACACAATGACACGTAATTTAGAGACCCAGTCCTAGTCGATATACCAGCTGGATGATTCAAACGAGAATTCGACTTTCAGATGACCTCCAAATGACTTGCAGAGTTCATTTGCATAAGAAGGTCAGAGCTTGTCTGGGCCTTAAATTTCCCCTTCTTTCAGAATCCGGAGTAGAAGAATAATTTTCCGCGAATTACGGGGTTCGACCTTCATTGAACCTTCACCTAGACATGCTAGGATATACAAGCTGGATGATTCAAAAGAGAAATTGACTTTCAGATGACCTCCAAATGGCTTTCAGAGGTCATTTGGATAAGAAGATCAGAGTTTGTCTGGACCTTAAATTTCCTGTTCTTTCAGAATCCGGAGTAAAAGATGATTTTTCGCGATTCACGAGGTTCGACCTTCCTTTAACATTGACCTAGACGTGCTAGGGTCACATGGACACCAGGATCGTGATCAGCGACCCAAAAATCACAATGATACGTAGTTGGGAGACGCAGTCCTAGGCAATATACCAGCTGGATGACTCGATAGAGAATTCGACTTTCAACTGACCTCCAAATGACTTCCATAGGTCATTTCTATAAAAAGGTTAACGCGTATCTGGGCGAAAAATTTTTCAAACCTTTAGAATACGAAGTCAAGAAAATGATTTCCCGTGAAATGGGGGCTCTGATTTCATTTCACCTTGATCCAGACATGATGGGGTCACATGGACACCAGGATCGTGTTCAGCGATCCAAAAAAACCTGTAGAACAAGCACGATCAGAATTGTTTTACTTCGTTTTCCTTTTTTGGCCCTGTGTAATCGAAGATAACGTACCATTCTTTCTATTAAAAAACAAAGTTTTATCATGCTCGACGGAAGGATATATATGATCTCACATTCTATTGCGTAACATCTAATTTTGTTGTCTCTTAATTCAACGCAATTATGTCGTAAATCTAAAATATTATTACCACTTCAGTTAAGCATGAACATCTCAATAGGATGCAAATAGTTTAGGAGGTTAAATGAGTATAGAACAGTCAGTATCATATCAAACATTTCGAAGGAAACTCATCAGTGACAGTCCTACTGGAATTCTTCATTTCTCAGTACCTTCTATTTGAATCAAATGTCGAGTGTTATTTGTGTTTTCCTTGTCGCCTTATTGGTTTTCCCCAGTCATGTTGGTAAATATAACTGAATCAATATAGCACTATGATTCTCAGTACATACCGAATTAAAGTATATTTATTTCCCATTCTAATTCCCACTTTTTTACTACAACAATAATGAAGAATGATTACAGCACAAAGTGTACTTTTTAGCTACATTTTCCAACGTTAACTTGATAAGTTTTATATATTCAGACTTTTGGAATCCTCAATTGAAGATTAGTTCAACCATTTCTATTTTTATCTTGCACAGTGCCTCCGTGTACCTGAAACAAATTTTGTTATCCTTACAGGAGGATCCAGTTATTTGGGCTAAATTTCTGGCACACGTAGTTTATTTTTCCTATCTCGAAAGGATTATTCAAGCCTAATAGCAGCTCCGTACAATCGAAATCATGGAAATGAGAATAATTTCAATCTTGAATCAGTTTCTTCTTTCATCATGGAAAGATTTCTGTCAATGTCACTCTGTAATCATAAGCTTTAATCATTCTAAGAAATTAGTTGCGAGAAAGACAAAGTCAAAAAATACAAATAACTTACAAGGACAAATAAGATAGCAGAATTGGATATCTTACATCATGAAAAAAATCAATTATTCGCACTCTTATCAAAATGCCTAATTAGTTGTTTTTCTCCATTTGGAAAACGAGGACCATGACTGAAAACTACCTCTTTCCAGACTGATAGTTTCTCCCCTCGATATATCCATTAGTTTCGTAGTTGAATAAACTCATTTATCATTTCATTGGATCAATAACTGTCACGGTAAAAGATTTCCTACTCGTACTTTTTTTTTTACAGAATTAGGTTGGTCACGTAGAAAATCCAAAGTTCATCCTGTGCCCGTTATCAGACTTGATATTCATCGTTCCGAGAGTCTCTTACCGGCTGCAAGTTATCCTTATTTACCAGCAGGTACTTATCAAGTAGGAACAGAAAATGGTTATGTTATTGGAGTGATTTTGTATGGACATTTGTGTCCACTTGCAGCTCGAAGAGCGGATCTAAGTTATCTATATGGAAGGGTTAAAGTACGCTTACGTTACAGCATGGCCAGCGAAATAGAACCAATACTGGATGATGATCCCCTTAATGCTCGATTCTTTCAGGAATTTGGGACCCAAAACATTTGCTTGGCCGAGATATATGAAGGAGAGTAATCATAACTGTACATTGTAATTATTAATTCATGGGCAATATAGACAAAGAAAGGCTAGACCTCCTTCTGCTACAACTTACTTTCTTGGGAGAAATAAAAAATGCTCTGAGATAAACCCAGAATAATTTTCTTTCTACTGATTTCCTACCTAATATCCTCCAAAAATTTATGCAAGCAAAATTCAAAGAATAATTTATAGAAATAGAATATTTATCAAGTCGAGAAAGTAGGATATTTATCTCATTATTGTAAAGTATATGCTACTATCTGCGCATGTGAATGTGACACTCCTCAGTGTAGAACTTGCGCAAAACTTGATGGACGCGTATTCTAGCATATTGCAATTGAGTTGCGGGCGTGCACATCATCCTAAAATTTTCCAGGGAAAGAATTTTTTTCATAGAGGGGGGAAATCTCGCATTAGACATCCAACCTAGCAATTATCTACGATAAGTAGGCGATTCTTAGGTTGGGTAGTGTCAGACTCCTACTGACTAAAACCCCTCTTCTCCTGCCAACCCATTTCCCCATCTCTACCAAGTTGTGCGCATTGTCCTCAGAAGCGCGACAATGTTGCGAAACGGGCTCGACGGCCTTCGACATCTTGGAAGGCCCTGCTATAGAGTACCTCGAGGCTTTAACTTAGGTGTCGCCACTCGGTAATTCCTACACCTTGCGATTTACGGGAGATGGTCAATGGAGATTGTTGGATGTGATGAGAACCTTTGCCTTTCGTGGCGCAGAAGTATCAGTGCGGAGTACTTGTGCACTACGCGGACCTGTGTCCCTCTTTTCCGCACCTCCAGCAGCACGTCTTCCTGTTGGATCCGGTGCAACCCGCTGCCAAATGGCCGTAGCCATGACAGCGCAAGCACCGGGTCACCTCCACGTTCATTCTTACACGACATGACACCTACCCAGCTTTCACATGGCCTGTGCGTGTCAGCTTTGTGGCCAAGTCTTTATTCAGCCCAACGAAGGTTACCCCTGAAGGCCTCTCTCTTTAAGATGACCTCCAACTCGTCTTCTTTCGTTCCTACACCAAAGTGTTTCTCAATCGCATCGATAATATCGCTACCTCCAGTTAGCTCGTCTAGGTTAAGGACCTCGACCTCGACCCCAGGGATGAGTTCACGAATTCCCCTTCCCGGGTACCAACGGCCTTCCTGATGGCAGACGACAGTTTTGTTCTGCCCCTTCCTTGTTTTCCATCTCTATGAGGATGTCCTCGTCCCGCGTTTTCCTCGGACGGTTAAGTAAGAACCATCTTGGGACGAGCTTGTTTCTGGACCTCCTTCTTCTTCATCAACTTCTTCTGCACGTTCGTTGGAGCCTTCATCATCGAATCCAAAGCCACAGGTACGGGTATATGTCCTAGCGTCCTTCTTGAGCGCTGGTCTCTTCGCGCTGGCGTCTGGGAGACTCACCGTGTTGAGACGAGAGTTTTCCCAGCGTCTTCGTCCGTCTGTATCCCCACAATTTTTCTCTCTCCCTTCTTGGCAGCTTTCTGGGCCTCCTGAAGCTTCTTGGTTGCTATGTATCCCACCAGTGTCGCAGCATATCTTACGTCTAGGGAATGAATGGAATCCTTGGTATTCAGGAACAACGGAGAAATGAAGATGACCTAATACTGGAAATATTATTTCACTTCTCCCGAGAATCATCTTAGAGGCTAAAGAAGGATCTGCTTCTCTTCTGGTATGGCAGCTATGTGGCCGGGGCCTGAATAAGACAATTATTGTCATTATGGTTAGTCCTTTTTAGATATAGTATTTTTTGCATCGACTATGCTTCTAAAGAGATTTGGATTTTCATCAGTATCTCTAAGATTAGATGATGAAGCCCCACGAGTTCATTCGAAATTTCAAAGCATATTATTTATCTCAGGAATATCCTACCTAATACAAGCAACTTTTGGGTTAAAGAGGCCGCTGCTCTATTTTCCACATGCTGGCAAAACTTTAGAAGAATCAGATGAAGCATATCCCAATGTACATTCTTCGGAAATATTATATGTATTACGTGATTGCCAATGTTGATGAGGTGTAAAATAAGCCTCTTGAACTTGTTCCTCCGTTCATGTTTTGAATTATTTGAAAAAACATTCAGCGAATAAAGGATATGCGCTAAACGCTTCCCAAGTCCCTGCAAGAAAGAGCCGCAGGCAAAGATCAGAAACGGAAATTAAGACCAATCGCAAGAATAATAATAATGCATCCTCGAGTAGATGATGAAGATTCCAAAATGAGGGAACACATTAAAATACAGGTTACTCCTTAGCATCATGATCGCGCTAGAATGGATGCAACCCTCTGTGAGGATCCCTTGGAGGAGATCGAACTTAGGGCCATAACTTATTTAGTTCATGATGCGACGAGAGCTTTGACTGATTTTAATCGGAGGCTAAGCTTATTATAGGGCTTACTAGGCCAAACGCGTCCCGTGTGCGGTATATACTTGACTGCATAAAATCCAGTGAGCCCTTAACAGAAAGGGTCCAATAGTAAGATCATGGATAAGGATACATCGTCACATTTTGAGAATGTCGATGTCGCTGACCATCAAGCAGGAAATTCTACAGCAGGCCGAGGTCGCAGCCTGCGCCATAAAAGCAACGAAGATAGTAGGAAAGCACTCTCAAGTTCGTACTGTGTCTGTACATACACTCCGTTCCTGCGTGAATATGACAATGATATAGTGTATGATATAGGTGTTTTGAGAGTTTATGACACGCCCTTTACCTATCACTGCGAGCTTCTTGAAATTATATCTGACAACGTTATGCTGAGGTGGAAATAACACTGTCCTGGCACGCGAAAATCGAACACTTCGTACCTGAATAGGTGCATAAGAGTTGAGGAAATCAGGCGTTGACTCATATGACAAGGATTGATTCCTTACAATTTTCATGAGTATTCGTGCATCTTGCAGAGCAGTGCTTGGGATCATTCGGTTTGAAAGGCATTGGAGATTAAGAAGTCCGCGTTCACCTTCGTGGCCTGCGATTTTTAAGCGCGGAATATACGACTTAAAATGTAAGCTGCTCAAAAAAAGTAGAACCGGAACGGCAAGAATGTTAGTCGCAGGTGTCTTGTTCATCTTAGACAGATTAAACGACCGAATACGTCGAAGGATGTGTTTGAATCTGCTTTGGAGAGTCTCCTCCACGAAAGATATGTCCTGAATGCGACTTCGTGGAACAATTTGTAGGTCTTTCTGGTACCAAGATATCCAATAGCATTCCTGTCCTCAAGCTCCAGGCTCAACACAACCTTCAATTTTTGTACGCCTCAGATGAATCTTGGCACACTTGTTTAATCCAAAAACCATACCGATTTCTTGTGTATTTTCCTCGACGATTTCAATAGCACTTTTGGGGTGCTGTTCTCTAGAAGTATAGATATTCAAGACATCTCATATCAAAAATATGATTGACTCTATGCTCACGGTCCTTATTTCCACCGTTGAGGTACTCATGAAAATTGCAGAGTGCGAGAAACAGTGTCAATAGTGTGATTTAGAAGAGCAGAGGGCCCATTGTGTCATATAAGAGACGCTCTAATTGACAGTGACACTGCCCGATGTCAAACGACGTTTTCAACAAAAAAGATTTAATCTCCTTTTCCAAAAGGGTGTGAGTCTCTCTATACAACGCATAACATATACATGAACCTTCGAGCTCTTTAACGCACGCATGATAAATCTGTTGAAAGTTGAATCGAGAGCATCCTGGTAATCAATCCAGGTCATCAACAGATTGCGTTGGTGGTTTGAGCGTCTGCACAGACTTCTCGTTGATCATCAGGTTCTCTCTACAGTCTGCTGTGCCTATTTTTGACCCTCGTTGTCCATAAATCTCTCTCTATACGTTGGGTTTTCATACGAATAACCCTGTCCTCCGGGATGGAAGTGCGTGCTGACACAAGCCACTAGGGAATGGGCCAGATGTTAGTGTGATGAAGTTCAATAGGTATCCTTTGTCAAAAATGTGATGCTTGATGGCCAGCAGCTTCGACATTTTCAATGTGTTGTGACGGATCCTCATTTCGTGAACGAATTTTGGAACCCTTGCAGTAAAAGGCTTAAGCAATTTTTTTGTTTAGGTAATCCAAGTAGTTCTTGACTCTTCAATTTTTTGTTCGCTTGAACCTTCGATATGAATCAGCCGAAGCTCTGGTCATACTGAAAACTGAACATGTGATGGTCTGGAGGTCGGATACCTCCGAAAAATCCTCATCGAGGATTGCATCCATTCCACTGAGATGTCAAGGCTTGGAAGCAGCCTGAATGTTAATTTGTCATCTATTCCTGAAAACGCCATCGTATCTTGGGAAATGCCTTCTAAGCAGTAGGTCCTAATGTAGCTTCCTTAAGTTTGTCGGGGCTTGTTCTTTCAGCACTTGGGCGTGTGACACAATGAGTCCTCAGCTTTTCTGCATCGCATCACTGCCACTATCTCTTGCGCATTCTTATGGGTACCTATGTGGCGGAACTAGTGTTCGTGAGCATAAGGTCACTCACATATTTCATATGGATGACCTGAAGATCTATGATGCTGGTAGAAACAGCTGAAGGATGCTCTTATCATCATTGACAGGTGCACAAGAGAAATCGGTATGGACTTTGGATTGAAAATGTGTGCCAAGATGCATCTGAAACATGGGCGAAGGGCAAGTGTAGATAAGGACCCTGACTGTATGGGCAGAAGTGCTATTAGACACTTTAGTACTGGAGAGACCTACAAATACCTGGGCGTGCCTGAGAGCCGCATTTCGGATACATCAGTGAAAGAGGTTCTCTGAAGCCGATACATGTACTTTCTTCGACGGATTCGATCGTTCAGCCTGCTGTCGTTCAGCAAGATATCTTACACTAACATGCTTGCCTTTCAGGGTCTACTCCATCCGTCTTGTCCGCGCTTATACAACGCACGCCGTAAAGACGGACGCAGACAACAACCGAGCAGCTGAAACTATTGGCCTGACTCTTAACGTCAGGAATGAGGACAGTGGACAATGAGGACTCCATCTTGATGCCTCACCTCTAAAGCACATGTGAAGAAGGCAGAGGCTTGAAACTTCTTTATTCAACATGAAGACAAGGTGATGTGTGGTTATTTTCACGAAATCAAAAAGA
The DNA here is from genome assembly GCA_011762715.2 of Neuroterus valhalla. Classification (NCBI taxonomy): domain Eukaryota; kingdom Metazoa; phylum Arthropoda; class Insecta; order Hymenoptera; family Cynipidae; genus Neuroterus; species Neuroterus valhalla. The sequence goes on from WSXT02209835.1 coordinate 25,317, forward strand.
TCAATTCTTGTCACATGAGGCAACGTTTGCTCTCATCAAATCATCTGGACTCAATAAGGATCACAAAGTTTCATTTCCGCGTCTTAGAACGGTGTAATTTCTACCATGGCATACCGTAAAAACATATAACGTCAAGAGGTTTCCGGCCACGACCCTGCCCTGCTGAATGCTCCAAGGAGGACAAAGTCTATTGTTGAGAACGAGAAGTGCGAATCTACTGAAACTACGATTTTTCGACAATAGCCATGTGTTGCAAGGATCCAAACAAAAAATTTCTGCTGCGCTATCAGCGTATCTTGTGCTCCTTTTCTTAGTCCTATGATGATGATGATGATGATGAAGGCATACACATTTGCTTCCAGCAGAATGTCAGCCGACCAGTTTCACCCGAGAAATAATCCGCCAGAACTAAATTCCGTAGGTGCGTTAATTGAGAATTACGTTTGGTGATGGCTGTTTGATAGTTTGTAGTTTTTCGAGCAATGCGAGAATGAGCTCTGAAGCTGACGTTGTCATTGATCCGTGATGAAACTGTTATGGATGCCCATTTTAATAAGTGCAAATGATGGACAGCACTAGGTAAGGACAGCAAGACGCATGCTTTTTGATGAGAAAGTTGGAGTTTCTCCGTCAAGGCTCCTGAGATGATAGACTTGTGAGCGAGGATCAATCAATGTTCGGACTTGATAACTTTGTCGATTCTATGAGGTTACGTGGACTTTGGCTGTCCCACGCATTGTCCTTGATGTTGAGCTCGAAAGCGGTTGTCATTCCATTCTAAACTTACTGAGTTACCTCTTTTCTCTCTATCCCTAATCTCTCTCAGACATGTTCGTGCAGTTTCGATCCCCTCTCTCCTATCCAACTTCTCTTCAAATTTCCATGTCATTCTTAGTTGCCTCACTATTATTTTCTCTCTTCCTAGTTCCTTTCTTAACATATGCACTAGGCAGCTTCAACTCACCTCCAGCTCCTATCTCAGAAATCTTTCATGAAGACTTTGAACTCTTTTTTGTTTCTTCCATCCCTAAATCTCTACCCCATAGCACAGAACCGCCCAGACCAGCAGATCAACCATCCAGACTCTCATCCTTCAATCTTCCTTTAATCTTCTCCTCCCTATACCTTACACTTGGCCCATTATTTTACTGGCGCATTCTAACCTTTTCCTCACTTGTATTTCCTTGCCTCCCACTGCCTCAAACCAGAACCCAAAGTAACAAAGTTCCTCTACTATTTTCACCGTCTCTCCGTTTAACTTCCATTCATACTCGACTTTACTGATTCTGTTCCTCAAGCACATTATCGTGGTCTTACCTTAATTCACCGTTAGGTCTTTCCCTGTTATGTATTATTCAAAATCTTTCATCAACAGATTCATCCCTCTTTCGTCCTCTGTCAAAAGTACAACATCATCTTCACATGCTAAAGAGTAAATCTTACTGATGCCTAGAATCGTGCCTCCCTTCCCTATCTCTCTCAACTTCTCCTCCAAGTCTGCCAACATATTCCTTAACAAAAAAAGACTCAACGGACAACCTCGCCTTAGCCCTCTTCCTGTCCTCCTGCCCTCTCTGATTCCCTATCTTCACTCTGAACCTGTTCTCTACAAAGATGTCTCTTATTCTTTCTATCAGCCCTTCCTTCACTCCTCTCTCTCTCTCTCTCTCTCTCTCTCTCTCTCACAGCCTGTAACAGTACCCTTCTGTCTACTGAGTCGAACGGTGTATATATTCCTCTACCCTTGTATCCTCTCCTCTTTTTGACAACGACACCGCTGGTCTCGTCCTACTTTCCTCCGGCCATCCTCCACTCCCCCTACTCTACTGCATCCTCTTCATACCTCTTCTCTCACTTATTCCTCACTATACTTTAGCGCTTCATTATTTATGCCATTCTCCCTCTGTTACTTCTCCCTCTGTTACTTCTCTCTTTATCCTCTTCCCCGCCGATCCCGCTCTCCCATTTTTCCCTTGTAATCTCTCAATTTATCTTCTTCCCAACGGCCTATGTTCACCTTCTTTTCTTACCCTTCCTTGATTGATTATTTGATTCAATGTGTACCCTGAGGGTTTACATTTTCCTCGAACCTCTTCACCATTCCTTTACTTACCCTACCACTACCTTAGTAGTGAGTAAGGGGAACCTTCAGCTTGAGGAGGGTTCTGAGCCACCAAGAACCCCAGCCCCAAATACTTAGAGTAACCTTTTTCTCAAGGGGTACCGGCATTCTCAAAAGGTACCAGCTCCTTCCCTTTTATCTTCCCTCTAAATAGCCCCAGACCCCTACTTCTCAACGCCGCTATTACCAGGAAAGGCTCAGCGCCTATCTCATTACCAACTTCTATTCCTATCATCAGCTTCCTTATTCTATCTTTTGTCAGGATATAGTCAATTACAGTTTCATCCTCGTCACCTATGGAATTGCTATTATGGATAAACCATCCCGTCTCCCCTATCAGGTTGAGCAGTACTCTTTCCTCCCGATCTGTTTCCCTATGTTTTGAGTTCATTATGGAAACATTCTCCTTTTCATCCCATACTTCTCCCCCATAATTCCCTGTCTAAGCATTCAGGTCTCCCTCTATTTAAGTCAATCCTTCTTTTACCTCAGTCCAATTTCTCAAAACTTTCCTCCCCTCCTCTTCTTCCTTTCTCCTTTGAATGCAATCTATCGCAACCCTTACTTTCCCACTTTGATTCTTCTTACCATTAGCCCATTCTGTATCTCCCTATCTTCCCTTACTCCTTGTTGTGCCGTCAAGTCCATTTTTACCCCTGATAACATGCGTCCCATCCCTCTCCCTTTTACTCGAACTCTTCTTGACTCATATATCTTCCATTCATATCCTTTCGGTAACCTATTTTTTATGCTCTCCCAGTCTTTCTTTTCGGCCCAAGTTTCACTCATCAATATTACGTCTCACTTTTTCAGTTCCTCCAAGAAACCTTCATCTTCATTTTTTATTCCCGACACATTTCAGAACGCCACTTTTATGTCTCTACCTTTCCCTCTCACTTTCCTCGTCCTTGTCTCCATTAGTTTACGACTTTCACGAAACCCGACGCATCACAGTGGTCTGGATCTCCCGAAATGTTGGTCATTATTCAAATTTGCAACAGAACAGCGCGGAAATCGGTAAACTATGGTTTTTGGGGTCAAAGAATTCAAATATGTAATCGAAATACCGGAAAAACAAAATGGCCGATCCAAAATGGACGACCGATTTTCGAAAAAGTGCCATGACGCTCGCGGAAACTTGCATCCGGGGGTTTTCGAGGTCAAGAAATTCAAATATGCTGTAACTTAGGCCGCACAAATGAATAAGCCACGACGAAATTAGCAGAGAGTAGCACTTGATTTTTGAGTTTTTCGAATAAATATATCTTTACTGACATACTGAATTTTAGAACTGCGCGACTTCTCGCGGAAATGTAATTTTTTACTTAGTTTCCAGAAGACTTTTTGAAATTGTAGCTTTTTCCAAAAGTATCCCACATGTCATTTTACACGCATGTTTGGCATAATAACCACTTACATATTAAGACAAAATTTTCATACATTCCTCCAAGAGCACTTTATTACTTACTTAAATTTACTATTCGCGAAGCGTGTATTATAACGCAGCAACACGTCTTTCGCGTTAGGACTTGAGTACTGCAAGTTGACACATGCTCAAGAGGATACGTAATTACGGGACCGGCTTCACCTTTTGGTAAATAATGAAGAAGAACCTTCTTCACCGTTAACTGCTTTTAAAATGTTGCGAAGAGAAAATTATTTTTTTGTTTAGTTTTGACCAGCTTTTAGCACGTTCCAGACCACTGTGTACCTCCTCTGTCTTATTCCCATAATCTCTTTCCTTCTCCCAACCTTGGGCAAGTCTTATTTCTTCTAAATCTTCTTCCCAGATCATGACTTCTCCGTTTACCCAAATCCTGTCTCTCCCTACTGTTACTTTGTTACCCCTACCTCATCCAATGATTATGAGAGATTTTAATTTTTCTCAATCAAGCTGAACACTAAAGACCTAATTGGTGTTTAGCTACCATTTGTCCCGAGTTAGGAATATCACTATGGAAGGTTATTTCATCTACTTGACATACGTGAATTCAAATTAACATCTATTCCAACGAACCTATTATCAGAAGTAAAAGTACAAATAACGTTTCCTAACCAAAAAGGCACACACCTTGATGCCTGGCAGAGTTTCTGTTACATTACTTCAACCAAACCAACAACAAAATTAACATACGTGAATTCAAATTAACATCTATTCCAACGAACCTTTTATCAGAAGTAATGAGGTTTTTGGAATAAATTGTAATTTGAGCTCACGTATGTTGATTTCATTGTTGGTTTTATTGAAAGTTATGTAACAGGAACTGTGCGAGGTATCAAAGTGTGTGCCTTTGTTGTAAAGATTAATTAGGACCAACGTTATCAATGAAAATTGAATAAAACTAGAATTTTTTGTTCAGTTCTGCACGTGGAATTCATATATATGAGGAATATGATGAGTTGAGGATCACCCTGTATATTCCTAATTGAGAACTATACTGCTTACGTGTATATACCTTCTTATCAGCATAAATTAAAAGCTCAATAAGCCTCAAGGAAAATTTCCAAGTTTTCCGTTACGAAATAGCTTCGTTTGTTTAGATAAATAGTACATATAACGTCATCAATCTGGTAAAATTTATAGACTGGAGTGTGAAGTAAAAAGCGTTATAGAATACAAATAATATAAAATGGCGTATCCGATGGCATCTAGGACTATATAAACTCCAACATTGAAGGAACTATTCTTTGGTTACGCCATCATAGGAATTCTTTATAAGCCCCATCTATATTATTCCAAGAAAATGGGAAAGTGGATTATAACGTTGTCCTTGATTTCAGTAGTGTTCCTTTATTCTATTGGTAAATATAATTTCTATACTTTGAATTACAATTCCGCAAGGTGACGATTTTTGATTCTTTTCAAAAACCAGTGAGAGTAATAATTTCCTATTCAAACGGTCTTTTTGCAGAATCATTTCAATTACGTGAAGGAGTAGGAGTTCATCCTTTCACCATTCAACTCGATGTTCATCATTACGAGAGTGTGTGGTCAGTCATGACTCATCGGTATTTGCCATCAGGCTTCTATCTAGTAGGATCCGAGAAAGAATACATCATTGGCGTCATTTTATATGGACATTTGTGGCCACTCACGGCTCGAAGAGCGGATCTCGATAATAAATATGGAAGAATCAAAGTACGTATAAATGGCAGCAATGCCAGCGAAATTGAACCAATATTGAAGACGGATCCTCTGAATGACTTGTTCTTCAAAAAATTTGGTCCGGCAAACATCCGTTTTGCTGAGATACCTGAAATGAAATGCTAAACTTGGCTAAGGTCTATTCCAACTTCGATACAGGAATTTCCTGTTAAACCGAAAGAGAACACTTGAATACATATTATAAATCGGCATTTCGTGTATTTTCTTCATTTTTGTTCTACGACTTCTTTACTAGTTCAGTAATGTTTGCGAATGATATCATATCAGAAACGATACTAAGAAATTTTAATCTTAGGTTGTATCTATATTTGTATTATTTATCCTTCACACGACTGCGAGAATTCATTTTGAAATGTTAACAAATTTTCCAATAAGCGTAATGATCTTGGTTTATGTAACAGTTTGAACAACAACCTTCGGAAAGAAAATGAAATACTGCGAATACTGAAGAAAAATATTGATTCTTCAGATTTCCGTTCATATTATGATTTGATGTTTTAAATTCTAGTACTGGGTTTGTAGAAAATAGAGACATTACTCTTTTTTCTCATTCATTATGGTCTCCCATACATTCTTATCCTCATGTACAAATTTTTCTTCCGATTTCCTCAACCGTTGAGACCAGTAATCTGTGAGTCTATAACCCAAGACCCCCACAACCCTATTTCCTAAACCCTCGAGCCCAGTAACCTGTCGTGCAAGAACGCTAGATCCCCTGGAAAACAATTGCCTTAAAGCTTGAGCCCTGTAACCTGTGAGTTTATAATACCAGAACCCTACAACCGGATTTTCTTAACCCTCGAGCCCAGTAACCGGCCATGCAACAACCCCATACCACGACAATCCAATTTCCCCAACCCTCGAGACCAGGAACCTGCAAGTCTATAACCCTTGACCCCCACGACCCCATTGCCTTAATCCTTGTGCCCAGTAACCGGCTATGCAATAACCCAAGACCTCCCTGAAACCCAATTTTCTTAACACTCGAGCCCTGTTATCTGCGAGTCCATAACCCGAGACCCCTACCATCCGATTTTCTTAAACTCCGAGTCCTGTTACCTGCGAGTCTATTACCCCAGTCCCCTAAAACCCAATTTCCTTGAATCTCGAGCACAGTAACCTGCTATGCAATCATCCCAGACACCTACAACCCAATTTCCTTAACCCTCGAGCCCAGTAACCTGTTATTCAATAACCTCAGACCCCAAAACACAATCGCGTTCACCCTTGACCCCAGTAACCTGCTATGAAATAACCCCAGACCCCAACAACCCAATTCCCTAATCCTCTAGACCAGAAGCCTGCGAGTCTATAACCCAAGAACCCACAACCCAAGTGCCTTAACCCTCGAGCCCAGTAACCTGCTATGCAATAATCCCAGACCCCTCGGAACACAATTTCCTTAACCCTTGAGCCCCGTTAACTGTGAGTCTATAACCCCAGACCCCCACAACCCGATTTCCTTAACCCTCAACCCCAGTAACCTGCTATGCAATAACCCCAGACCCACCGGAACCCAATTCCCTTGAACCTCCGAGCCCTGTACCCTGTGAGTCTATAACTTCAGACCCCAACAGCCAAATTTCCTCAACGCTCGAGACCAGAAACCTGTAAGTCTGTAACCCTAGACCCCGAGACACAATCGCCTTTACCCTCGAGCCCAGTAACCTGCTTTGCAATAACCCCAGACCCCAACAACCCAATTTCCCTAATCCTCTAGACCAGTAACCTGCGAGTCTATAATCCGAAACCCCCAACACCAGATTTCCTCAACCCTGAAGCCTTGCAAACGTAGAGTCTATTACCTCAGATTCCTACAACCCAATTACCTTAACCCTCGAGCACAGTAACCTGCTATGCAATAACCCCAGACCCCCCGAAACCCAATTTCCTTTACACTCGAGCCCTGTAATCTGCGAGTCTATAACCCGAGACCCCCACCACCCGAATACCTTAAACCGCGAGCCCTGTAACCTGCGACACTATTACCCTAGAACCCAACAGCCAAATTTCCTTAACCCTCAACCCCGTTAACCTGCTATGCAATAACCCCATACACAGACAATCTAATTTCCTCAACCCTCGAGACCAGAAACCTGTAAGTCTATAACCCCAGACCCCCACAACCCAATTGCCTTAACCCTCGAGCCCAGTAACCTGCTATGCAATAACCCCATACCCCCCGCAACCCACTTTCCTTAACCCTTGAGCCCCGTAATCTGTGAGAGTATAACTCCAGACCCCCACAGCCCAATTTCCTTAATCCTCTAGACCAGTAACCTACGAGTCTATAACCCGAGACCACGGACACCAGATTTCCTCAACCCTCCAGCCTTGTGAACTGCGAGGCTATGCAATAACCCCATACCCCGACAATCAAATTTCCTCAACCCTCGAGCCCAGTAACCTGTAAGTCTACAGCCCCAGGCCCCCAAAACCCAATTGCCTTAACCCTTGAGACAAATAACCTGTTATTCAATAACCTTTGACCTCGAAAAACAGTCGCCTTAACCCTCGACCCTAGTAACCTGATATGCAATAACCCCAGACCCCAACAACCCAATTTCCTTATTCTCCTGGACCAGTAACCTGCGAGTCTATAACCTAAGACCTCCGACACCAGATTTCCTAAACCCTGAGGCCTTGTAAGCTGCGAGTATATTACCCAAGATTCCTACAACCCAATTACCTTAACCTTCGAGCACAGT
>WSXT02209836.1:0-17872 GCA_011762715.2 Neuroterus valhalla
ATAGGGACGCGTGGCGGTCTCGGGTAGATGAGGCAATGAACTTTCGAGTTCCAAATGCTGATAAATAATAATAATGTCTAATTTATTATTCGAAGCATAGTTTCACCTGGTTGTAAAGCACTCAGAGCTTCCCATCCGAGCCACATTGATCCTAAACTTTGTCCGAGGAGTGTGAAATAAGGATAGGTTTCAGCTTCAACCCATTTTCGTTTATGCAAATAAACAAACTCGATCCCAGGTTCTAATTTGATGTTGAAAGACTTGTCTACCTTCCTGATGATTTGCTGAGGATCCACGTCTAAATCTCCAGTGTATATGGCTATGTGGACATTAGGATATCTAAACAATTTCAAGTAGAGGTAATATTCAGCAACTTAAAACACAAAAGTTCAGCCGAAATAAAATTCTTTGAAAAGTAAAATAAAGTGAATGTTTACTTTTTCTGTATTGCTTTGACAGCGGCCCACAAAACTCGTTCCCCGCCTCCTCCAGCATTACAATAAGGGTGAAATATTCCAATAACCGTTCCTTTTTGAGTCCTCTCAGATTTTTTCTTGGCAAAAAGCATCTTCCAGTATATTACGGCGATCGGGAAAAAGACAAGAATGCATATAAATTTAAAGAGGGCAAATAAACAAAGCATCTTCACTGACATTAATAAAGTTGACCTAAAACAGAAAGAATATTTCATTTTCAGTGATGTGTACGCTATAAAAAAAACCATACATTTTTTTTGACAGTAAAATATTGTACTGCATGATTGATTGATATAGATTCAATAATTACCCATGAATTTAACTTACGTAATACAACAGAAGTTCAACATTTTGAACTTTACAAAAATAGAGCATTTGAAGATATTTTCTAAATTTTATCTTATGCTGACGTGTGACACACGAACTATCAAATAATTTTCGGCATTTCGCATAACCTCAAAATTGTAGCAGACGTCAATTTGTAAAAGCTTAATAACTCTCTCAATTGATCTAATTGATTGAAAACATTACACAGAATTATTATTTACTAATATACATTGATTTTCGCAGAAAATGACAAACTAAGACACCGTATAATTATAATTTTACGCTTTCAACGGAAACAGTAAATTTATTTTTGTGTTTTTTTTTGACAGTTCTCAACATCGATTATTCTCGATTTTTCGATATATCGCCAAACGCCAACTAAATCTTCGACCTAACCAACCAATACATCAATCAGCTGTTTAGTTTATAGTGTCAAAGAAAGTGAAATGTGGTAAAAAAGGTGAGAGAGAAACTCAGAATGTCAGCTTCGCAGACCGAAAGTGTTAGTTAATTATGCAAATTAAAATTGATGAACACTCCATGCTTCAACAAACCTTCATTGTAATTTTCTAAAGCTTAACAAATTCGTTTTAAATGTTGACAGAGTGACTCACTCAATCAGTAAGTCCTGAAAAAATGAAAATTTTTAAAGCAATTTTATTATATCTTTTTGTATCATCCATTTTCAAGTGAAGTTAACAACCTTATGGAATCATGAAGCTAGATTGCGAATCTGAAATGAGATTTATGATTTGAGGTTATGTTTTTGAATGGTTTCTAAATAAAAAAGTAGGTATATTAAGAGTACGGAGTGTTTATTGGCAGGCAGTGACAAATGAAACCAGTGAGTAGATAGAAAATGGTCTACTTAATGAGCGGCACTTGTAACTGTTGTGCTCGAGCATTGTTATAAATATCGTGGGAGTAAAACAAATTCAAAATGAATGTGCCAAATTCAGGAGAGATCAACGACGGGCAAGAACTTAAGAGTTTGGAAACAAAAAATGGACCCAGTGAATCTGGTATAGATGTTTTTCTTGTTTAGTATTGTAGCTACGTATAGTTGCATATATTTTCCGATAAATCCCTTTGTTATCACTGTGCTGTTTGTTTACATGACCCCCTTTAATTTCGTCAAACTTTTTTTCTTTGTTCTCAAATTATTTTTTGTTGACATTTCTGATGAATGACAAAATATCTAATTTTCAAGGCCTAAAAGCTACAGACGGCTGAACTTCCATCTCTTCCAGATTAAAAGAATCGTTCAATCTTGAACATTTACACAATTTTAACAATTGATCCATTTTCAAAAATAGTTGACCAAGAAAATAAAATTTATTTCTTAATTGACTTCCATGTTATTAACAGTATTCGATCTAACAGTATCTGATATTTTTTCAGATATTAGTAACCAACCTCTGCTGCGAAACTTGGAGCAACGAGGCAATAGTAAAAGGTAAGTTCATCTTCAAACTTTGGAGTATTTAACTTTGGAGCAAAGTGATTTTTTATTGAGAAACCACTTTTCGTTTTATCAAATAAATGTTGTTTAGCTTCAATTGAGAATTTGCATATGTCATGAATATAAAAAAAAATCATTGCGTATTGAAGAGAACGTTGAACTAAGTTTATTTGTTATTTTTACAAAATATAAATCAATAATATGTTGAAATATTTATAAATTTAATTTCTTGAAGTGGAAAGAAACTTGTTAGAATGAGAACTGTCATGACTGATGTGACATCAGTTCTACGAACAGCCCCTGCCGCTGATTGATTATTCAGTATTTATAGAAAAATTGCCTGTTGCATTAATTTATTGTTAAAAGATACTTTGTGTCAACATTGATTGACATTTTAAATGTCGAACATTTAATTTGCATGATGGAAAAAGGCTAATCCTTAGCGGATTTGCAAATTCTCATGGCGTCCTTCTCGTTCTCACACTTACCATTATTTCAATATAGGGTTCGAAATCGGCATGTTGAGTCAATTTCAAATAAGGTATAAGTACTTACGAATAAAGTTAGCGCTTTCATAAAAAGTTGCAATCACAAACTTTCAATAGAACTATCAAAAAATGCATTTAAATTTCCAATTGAAACAATAATTGTTTGAAGAGGCTGGAGTACGACTTTAATTAATTCGCTGATCTCCAACTTACGTATTTCTACCTAATCGAGGTCATCCAATATATTGTATGAACTTTTATAAATTCTATGTAAAATTGAAATTAATAGATTGTCAGTTTCTTTGTTTTCCAACTGGAGTTTTCAGAAAATCACTTAATCATGGTATTTTTTTATTTCAAAATGAAATACTCGAATGAAAACTCGATATCTTAAACCGATTCGAAAACCCGAACCAGTCCATAAGTTCAATTGCGAAATTTTCAAAATTACAGAAATTTCCGATAATTTATGGTATATTATCAGAAATTACCGCCAAAGTTACTGGAAATTTCAAGAAATTTAAAAATCTAATTTTCGGACCGATTCAGGTTTTCGGGCCAGGTCGACTTTCCGTTTTTTTTCAGAAATTTTTTCACCCCCCCCCCCCCCTAATAACCTTAAAAATTGTGTTATCCTTGATGAATATAATTAAGTTATTCTATGAAAATTTTAACGGTGCGGATTCCTTTTTTTTATGAAAGTTCAGCTAGTCTATTGAATATAATTCTGATGTCATTTTCTTTCGAATGAGCGCGATATTCAGAGAGGAAGTTTACTCAGAAGCGTCATATCCTTTTCCGCATTTGGTATAAAGAGGTTCACGTTCCAAGTTGCATTAACTATAAGTTCGCTGAAATTCAATTATTTACGACCGTAAGTGTTTCATATAATGATAGACTATAATGCTCACTTTGTGAAAATACTATTGACTGAAGTTCACACTCAATTATTCTCTCTGTATATACTGAGTGGATTATTTTAGCATGGTAGGTAGGTAATAACTACGTTTGTGGAATTATAGGTCTTTAAATATGGAGAAATGTGTTTCGTTCGTTTTATAATTGCTGTTTGGTTCAAAACGGTTAGTAAAGACTAAAACTGGGAGTCGGTTCTGTGAAACATGTTACAAAAACTCGGTCTGCAAGATTCATAAATTTACAAACTGGATATAGACTAGAAGGCAATAAATCAATTAAAAAAATTCATCGTTGGATTTCCTAACGATATGTTTCGTTCATTTGAACTTGCGAAATCTTCTGTGTATAGATTTGAAAACTTGCAGCGTTGAGAATAAAACAAGTTCAAAATTGGAAATACAAAAGTGTCCTGCAAAATATTGCACCATTTTTCTTTGAAATTGTAAAACATCATGATTTTTTAATTTTTTTCGGAATTTTCGAAAGCAGTTTCAAAAACAGCTAAGTAAAAAATGTATCTCAATTCAATATTTGATGTGAAGCCTCAATACTTGTACAAAATTAAAAACATTCGCATTTGCACTTGAGTCATTCAAAGTTTGTAGAATTTAAAATCGAGTAATGAGTTTAAACTGAAAAGTTTTCGATTTTTCGAGGTATTCAAGATAAAAGTAAAATCGAGCATCTTTTTTTTTGAGTCCCACAAGAATGTGCAATCTTCTGAAAGAAAATTTGAAATTCAATGAATTCAGAATTAAATAGTTTCAGATTGATGTTTTATTAATTAGGAAATTTTTAGTTAATAGCATCTTAAATTAAACAAATTTGAATTGGAAACTTTTAATAACCGACATTTTTGGATATTTTAATATTTCAAATTCGAAACTTTGAAAATATCGCTTTAAATATTACAATTGCAGTTGGAAGCTGAAACCGTGAAAGAATATGTTCATGCATAAATTTGATGTAACCCTATTTATTAAAAATTATTCAGATCGGAATAATTTGAGTTTCAAAATGATCCATTTTTGGAATGTTTCAATTTTACAGATTTTTATTTTACAATCACTTGGTACTGAAATGAGCTACGTCTGAAGGCCTAAATCAGAAACTATTTAATTATGAAGGCTGTCATTTTTAAAGCACAACATTTTTAATACTTTTTATTTCGAAGGCTTGAAATTCATACATCGAATCAAAAGTTTAAAAATTCCAAATTTCTAGCTGATAGAAACATTAGTAATCAGTCTGATAGGATATGTTTTTTTGAAACTTAAGTAGTCACCCTGCAACTCTGTAATATCGACATATGAAGTCTAATTATTTATATTATTTGTGCTTCGTAACACATCCTCGGAAATTGGATGCAGAGAAAATGAGCGGTTTACTTACTACCGATATTATAATCTCGAGATTATAATATCGGTCAGAAATAAACTGAAGATAAAAATTTTTCCTTTAAAATACTCAACCTCCAGGAGGTGAACCGTAGTCTGATGTAGCTGGTGAACGCCTCTCTTTCTCAACGAATCATGCTTTCAATTGCGAGAGGGTCTTTATTCAAACTGGAGCACGCGCGCCTTTCTCTTCGTCCTGCGTACTCGCCGTATGTATGCAATGAACATACCCACCTAGCCATGAATTACTCGTTTAATAAGTTTCCTGCTCCAGTCGTCGATAGGTCACTCCTTCCCTCCCTCGACTCTCTTCTAAACTTTTTCTTTAATTGAAAGTGCCAATCCAAACTCCAAAATCATGTCAAGTCTAGAATTTAAACCAGACGAATGGCTGTGTTTGTGTGTGCAGTTCTACCAATTTCAAGTGATTGCAAGTGGTCAAGTGCTTCTTTAAGGAAGTTTTTTCCCATTATTTATTTCACCAATAAACTGGACACCTTTATGTCCAATTTGAATTCCTTTAATTTCCCGTTTTGGTTACACAAAAAAAATGTTGGTTGTGAGTTAGTGACAACCGTTGTAATTATTTTTCGGATTCAAAAAAGAAAGTGCGCCGGAAATGTTGGACCAGGAATGTGGATTGATTATTGATTCAGATTTAAAATTGTTTTACGACTTGTCTAAAAGATTTCTTTGATGTCGAGTTCGTCTAAACGATTTATTAGCTTTATGTGATCTTCGTAAAATGGAAAAAATAAGTATTCCACTTGTACATCAAGTAAAATTGGTTTATCGGAACATATCCAATTTCACCCTCTCCAAAGATGTACAACCTACATCGTTACATTTTTCCGGATACAGATTTGACCTTGTCGAAGGCACCAGTCTTCTTAGGTTAGTGAAGCAGTTTTCTACGATAGTTTAATGATTTATAAAAATTAAAAGAACAGAGTTAAAACTTTCTTATAATTGTAAAAAGGCTGAAAATGTTCTTTAAAAGTTTCAGGGATTTAGGAAATAAGAGCATAACATTCCAGTCTTATTCTTATATTTCTAAAGAATCTTATGGACTTCTTTGTTTCTCGTTGAAGGAATTTACGTTAAAAAAACCTTCTCTTCCATGCAACATTTCATATATAGTTTCCCATTAATTTGTTCCCTTGTCGACTTCAATGGCTATACAGATTATGGCTATTCGTATACTGATAACAATTGGACTTATTTACTTCAAAAATAATTTCCCTCCATAAATTATTGTTTTTATTTTCGAACTTTGCTTGTGTAATTTTGTAATAAGTTGCTTATGTTTCTACCACACATTTGTATGGGATATTTAGAAAATATACAAAACTATTTTCTGAGGCTGCTCAAAAGAAAGAAAGGTTAAAAAAATTAGTAATAATTTGAAATATTGCGTCAAAATTTAATTAGGAGTTGATTTGGAATTGAAGTCTACTAAAAATTTATTTGCTTCATGATTTTATGTTTATTTTTCGTATTTCGATTCATATTATGGTAGAATTGTTTTGTTTCTAAATTTTGAAAATATCAATTGTAACTCTAAATTGATTTTTGAATCTAGAGAATTAATAACTCTATTGATATGCATGTTTTTATAGTTTATAAATGCATCTGTTATATATTATGATTGAATCACTCGATGAAAGTCTCAAGTGCAGAAAGTGTAACGATTTTTTGAAATCAAGACGACATTCAATGCGTTCTCGCTTCGTACTCTGCATTTTATTCAATCAATCGAACTTGTATTTTACAAGCTGCGGAACGCGTTAAGAATTTAGTATTTAATTTGTGCATAAATTGTATTTTAATTTTTGGTTACATGACCAGGAATTTTATTAAAAACCGGGAATTTACTTGACACAACCTAGACTATTCAAAATTCTACCGAAAAAAATACGAAAAATGCCCGCTTTCTTTTCATGAATCAAAAAGAGATCTTATCATTTGATTTCAAGAATGCAATGATCTATTATTATGATTTCCAAAATATTTAAATATATCTGTACGTCATGGGAGGAAGAATTTATTTTTTTTCCCTTTATAAGAAAAACGTTTTACAAATTTTTTGCTCTGTGAGATTTTTTTAGCTGGCTCAAATTTGATAATCAAACTGATGATAGCCCAAACGTACAAAAAGAATTATTGTCTTCACTTCTTAAAAAAAAAATTCTTATCACGTTTTATTTGCTTTCTCCTCATTTATCTGCCTTGGGACAGGGAATTTCAGAAAATAATTATAGTTTTTATTTCGGGGCAGGGAGCTTCAATTTAGAAGTATAATTTTACTTGAAAAAGGGAATTTTTTAAACTAATTATAATTCAAAATTTTAAAGTACCCTCTTTCTAATTTTAAATAAAGAAAGTACTTCAAGCAGTCTTTGGAGTAGAAGTAGTATTCCGGAGAAGAAATATTTCTGAATTATGATAGAAAACTTGTTTACATTGTTCATTGCAAATTCATCCTTTTATAGTGAAAATTTAAGTATTCAGTTGAACATTGCTTTTTGAATTTGAAAATTAAACTATTTCTTTGAAAATTTGTGGAAAATATAGTTTATTTGTAGAAAATTCATCTTTATGGTTTGAAATTCATCTTTTTGCTCAAACTATATCTATTTGTGTTGAAGATTCATCATTATACCTGAAAGTTCATCAGTTTGGTGGAAATTCGATTTCTTGAACTGATAATTTAACTGTTTCATTTTTAGTGGAAAATTAATCTTTTCTAGTTCAAAATGAGACCATTCGGCGACAGTCTGTCTTTTTGAATTGAAAATTCAATGATTTTGTTGAATCTTCACATATGTTGTTGAAAAATCGATTTTTTGGTAGAAAATTATCTTTTTCTTCGGAAGTTGATATTCTTCTTCAGAAATCCATCTCTAAGATTAACAATTCAAGTTATGCAGTTAAACATTTTCCATTTTGGTCGAACATTCATCCAGTTGATACTCTTAATGTTTGGTTTAAAATTAATTCTTTGACCCAAAAATGTCACCATTGCATTTTTGTTTGACAATTTTTATTTTTATAGTTCAAAATTTAACAATTATATTGGAAAAATGTATTTCTTGGTTGAAAAATAATTTTTTGTCAAAAATTGAACTATTCTAGTTAACGGTTCATTATTTCAGTTAACAATTCGTCTTTTTGGTTTAAAATTCAACTACTTCAGGTAAAAATTTTACAATTTGATTTGATTCATCATTCTCTGTAAAAATGTAATAATTTGTTTGAAAGTTTTTTTTTTTCTTATGATTAATTTTTTTTAACTGGAAATTTAACACATTCCAAGAAAAAATTCCATAGTTTTAGATACAAATTTATTTGGTTAAGCATCAATTTTTTTCAATTAAAAATTTTAGTTTTCAAATTTTCGTTGACAATTCATGTTTTTCAGTAAAAGTTACTTTATCTGCTTAAGAACTGTTTTGTTGAACTAAAAATGTTACTGTGACATTTTTGGATGAAAATAATGATTTTTTGAGTTCCAAATTCGACTGTTTTGTTGGAAAATTGTATTTGTTATTAGAAAATTATTCTTTCCATTTGAAAATTATTCTTCTTGTTTAAATATTCACCTTTATGGTTAGTAATTGGAGTGCTCCAGTTAAATGTTCATCTTTTTAGTTAGAAAATCATCTTCTTGGTTGAAAAATGAACTATTTTGTTGGAATTTTTTTTTTTATCGTAAATTGATTGGTTTCGATTTATAAGTTCAACTGTTTAATTTTTGTGGAAAAATCGATTTTTTTGTTGTTGGAAACTTGAGTACCTATTCTTTTCAAAATTGATTTATTTTGCAATGAAGTTCTTAAAGTTCTGAACGTTCAACTGAACGAAATTTTTTCCTGATGTCTTTGTAAACTATGAAAATGCTAAAATATTTATTAATTTCTATTGTAAATAGAAGATAACAATAGAAACACCGAATTAATTGTTTAAAATTGTAGTTGGAACAATGTTTGTAGATAGAATAGAATTGCGAAAAAAATATTTCGTTCATTTGAACGTTCAGAACTTCCAGGACGTTCGCAATGTTTGATCTGTTGTGTTAAAGGATGTTTAGAATGAAAGTCATGAATAAAAATAAATGTTGGTGTTTTACAACAAATATAAATATTTTGATTCAATCATAATATGTACCTAATAATAATAATATTATAAAAAAAGATTAACTGAATTATAAAACTAATAACTTCGCTGCTACAGAGTCAAAGATAATACAAAAAAGTTACCGTTTCAGACAAATTTTGATAAGTGCGCAGCACGAGACGCGCGATGTGAATGAATTCGTTAATCGCGTTAAAGTCCAAGAAGCTTTAACAAAAGGGACTTCACAATCATCAAATTACAACAGTTGACATTTTACTTTCTAGTTTCAAAAGCTCTGTACACAAATGTAGAGAAGTACAAAGAACGAGCGCGGAGCGCGAGGTTCCTTTATTATTGAGCGCGAAGCGCGAAATCTGACAGACGCAGGACCTGGGCGCGCTCCGCTTCTTTCTTCTCCTATTCAAAATTTAATTGATTTCCTTCAATTTAATTTGTTATTATGGAAATAAATTATATTTCATGCCTTTTGTAGGATCAAATTATCATTTTTTTTTGTATATGATCAAAAGTTCCATTTTATTATTCCATTTTAGAATCAGGATGTATATGCTGCATTTGAAATTAGAGACAATAAGGATGAAAATTTACAAAATTACGCGATTGTTTTGGTTCTTTGATACCATTGTTTGATAGCTACCTGTACATACTTCATGAATTTCTTTTGTGCACAGCACGATGGTCCATAAATGACAAGCATGCGATCTCATTTCATTAAAGTGAACCTGACCGAGTATTTAGAATTCCTTAGATTGATATAGACAAAAAGTAGACTCCAAATTGATTTTTTTATTCATAGACTTGGTAGTCTCTTATCAAACGGAAAATTTAATGATAAATATCTATGTTACTTTTACATGCAGCAAATTATTATTGATCATATCGAGGTGTTTCAAATAATTAAAAGACGAAAGGCTAAGATCTATTGATTTGAATTCTGAATTTTTTTCAAAGTCAATATACATTAAACGTGAATTACGAAAATGGAGCTATAAATCCAATTTTCTTACCGCTGACCAAATATTAGACAGATAAAAAAATGAAGTTTGAATTGGTTAATAGAATAATAGGCAACTTTTAGTGGACAGAATCTTTCTCAGTTTAGGGTGCAGCTGTGTTGTTAACTGGTTCATTCTTGCTTCTTGGCCTCGATTTCATGATTTCATGGTTGAAATAACTGGAACCAAAGAAAATTAGTCAGCAGACATACTTTGCAATTGTGCTCTCAATTTCTTTCCTTCGGTAATTTGTCGTCCGTTATTTTCCACGTTTACGGTCATTTACATGAAGTGCATTGAGTTATTAAGGTCTAAGTTGCTTAACGAAGTGAAACAACTTCCAAAAAGAATTTATTTATCAGAGGAAAATCACTATTTCCGTTTCAGAAAAAGTGGAATTATTTATCTTTAGAGATGCAAATACTTTATCAAGTCATTCCTACACTCTTTCAGTTACTGAAAATTTTCAAAGTAATATGCTTCCTTATCATTTTCAAAAATACAGTGTTTGCTTGGGTTACTTACATTTGATCGGATTCAAAAACCTGTCTCAATAATTGAGGCGATCTCAAAATTTAATAGGAAAGGAATATTAGCATATGATTTTCGAGAAAATGTCAACTATAAAACTTCAGTCAGGAACAAATACGTATTGCTATCAAATCAATGGTTTAATTATCAATGAAAAATTGTGGATATGATTTCAAAAAAGAAAAGCTTCTTTCCATGCCCGCAACTCGTTGGACAAAAACTTTTGGAAAAATAATACAAAACTGAGATAACACTTGGGTTAGTTTGTGCTCCAAAAATTTAAAGAAGTCTACATTTTTTTTTAATTTTGTTGAAAAGGGTAGATTGATAAAATATTACAAGAAGGAATAAGTTTCCTTCCGCTAAACACAACGGAGCACAAGGTTTCTTTTGTTAAAATTGGTCAATAGTTACTTTCGTTATTAATTTTAATTTGAGAAAGAACTGTTTCATCAGTGTTTTTTACCAAGAAAGTTTTTTCTAATGAGCGTAATAACTAGCATCGCTTTTGTTAACTTCAAGCTTCATTATTAATTTATCTTTTTTTCACTTTTGACAATAAAAATTTTTTCTACATACTAAATAATTTTGAGTCCAATTTTTTGTAATATTCTAGAAGTAAAACGGAAGGAATTATGAGCGATATACTTTTAGAAACAATATCATTTTCTACGCAGAAAGTGATCATTTAAGCTAAAAAGAGTCTAATTTGAACTTGTCCCTGGATTTATGGAGCAGCAACGGAAAATTTTATTATGTCCACAATTATTTTCTTAAACTGCGTACTAATTGATAACAAACAATTTTTAATTACAAGTTTCAACAGAAAGTAAAAATACTTCCAAAAAGCAGTTCATTTTTCGAACTGTTTCATCTTCTAAAATTAAATCTTTATGTGGAACTATCATTTACTTAGTATGGATAAGCGAAGGGTAAACCCTTATCTTTTATTATAATAAAAATCGAAAAATTTTTTGACTGAATGAGCAATCATTTATTTGGGTTACTTTAATATACACAGATAACATTTTTTATTCCACATGGATTTTAAATCCGGATTAAACAAAGTGTGCCAGAAAACACTTAATAAAGTTAGATAACTCGATTTTGTTTTGTAAATATTCAAAAGAAATTCACAGGATTTATAATCAAATTATTACATCACTCGCACTGAATGTCGTCGAAATTATCGAATGAAACACCTGTCTGATAAAAAATACGAACAAAAGTTTTCCCTCCTGACAGGAATCGATAAGTCGCAAAAGTATTAATTTTATTGTTTTTTAAAGCACGTACTAAATGTCTCGTTGCTATATATTCAAAACTGCACAAAACTGATCCGAAATCTTCAGTACCGCAACTGAGGAAGCTTCTCACTTGTCAATTCATAATCACAGAATATTATGTCGTCGAAAATACGAGATTCCGAGCGCAAGACTTATCTCTACAAAATATGTCGTCATGATAGAGCCGTGCCGTGAGCAAAGCTTGAGGCAGAGGGTATGAACTATTGTAGATCTTTTAAATTATCAGTTGTCCGAGGAAATCTCATTCACCGAGTGACTCACTAAAGTTGGTCAATTCAATTTTCGTTGCGAGTATCGCCACATTTCAATTTGTGTGCTAAACCAGGATCTACAATTTTAATGAAAATCCTGGTTGCAAAATCGGCTTTCGCTGAACAGTTAACCTTCAATGGGCAAAACTCAATAATTTTTCAGTGTATTCAGTTCTCTATTTTAAACAAGTTTTGTATGTACAGATTTAGTGCAACGTTCATTAATTTCTCATTGCAAAAATTTAGTATTGACTTTGAAGACCTGAGTTTAGAATTTCAACAGATAAGATTACTAAATTAATAATATCAAATTTTAATCAGAGATAGAGTCGTAGAAGATCGAACAATGTGATTAGACGATCAGTTTTTAATTATTAATGTGTGTTTTCAAATCTGCGTAAAAGATACATTTTTAAATTGTGCTTGGTTGTTTTAAAAATATTGAAAAATGGAGAGATTTGATAGAGAACCTCTTCTTACAAAGGATTATAGTGCAATGAACAATTTGTGGTAAGCTTGAATGGGGTACTTGGCTGTTTATTAATAAAGAGGAGGAGACAATTTCCTCGTTTACAGATAAGAAAGAAAAACCGTTATGGAAGTTAACTTCTAGGAAAATAATGATAATCCTTCGATCGCGTATGACTGTTGAGCTTATTTTTAAAATGATTATTATACGATACTTAAGTGTGGTATTCATGACAAATTTTGTAAATTACAAATATCCGATTCTAAGAACAATTTTTCTAAAATGAGGAACATGAGAATACTTCTAACTTTGTTTATTGAAGTGAAATTCAATTTTTTTAACGGAATGTCACTACTAGAAGATATGATCGAAAAACCGAAGAAAAGTTTAAGCAAGAAAAAACCTTATTTAAAAGTCTCTTGAAATCTGTAATGATTCGACTATTCTATATTCGAGAACTTTCAATTAACTAATTACAACTATTTGAATGGTTCTTACTTAAAAAAACTAACTTTGAATCCTTTCAAATATAAATTTATGTGAATGAAAAATTATTTTTAACTGGAATATTTCAATGGGAAAGTAAAAAAAAATTTAACTTCTTATTTTGCAATACTGCTTTCTCAGGTTTTCAAATTGGAAAAGTTTAAAATTGAAGTTTACAAAATTCAACATTTAAATATTTTATTCAATTATTTTATAAACTGATTTTTTTCAATTATAAAGTTTCGACTTACTTGTTTTTCATTCCAGAAACTAGATTTTTTTTCAAATTACATATTTGGAAAATTTAATGGATTTTTTTCGTTCTCAGTTCTCACCACTGAACTCGTTTATGTTCAGAATTTAGACATTTTCGTCTAGCTTTTACTACATTTTCAATCCAGAAGCAAAGCTATTTTATTGAATTGATATTTAATACCCTTCTAAAACTATCAGCCTATTATATTCATTAAATACTATTTAAATTATTCATAAAATATCCAATAAGAAAATTTATGCATCAACAAATTTTAAAAACGAATACTTGAAAGTCCAACTATTGTTGCTTTTATATTTAAAAAAATGTTTTAACAGATTTTTCCATTATAGCTACAATATTTTTCTAATTTTACCCGAATCTTATTTTTCTTTCAAAAAAATTTTACTGATGTGTGTTTTTTGCTAATCAAATTAGCGATACTGGTTTTATAAGTTCTGATATTCTTCTATTATCCTCTTCAACCTAAATAAAAAAAAGTCGGAAAGTTTCTACTTATCTTGCCATAAATTATGGATTTTTTTCTTAGGTTGACCACACTTTAAAATTAATCTCAATTAATAATTTTTTATTCTTCCAGGGACGAGGAAGAAGATGAAACCTTCCAAGG
This sequence comes from Neuroterus valhalla, assembly GCA_011762715.2. Classification (NCBI taxonomy): domain Eukaryota; kingdom Metazoa; phylum Arthropoda; class Insecta; order Hymenoptera; family Cynipidae; genus Neuroterus; species Neuroterus valhalla. The sequence continues at coordinate 14,129 of WSXT02209836.1, forward strand.
AACCGCGCAATCGGATCGAGTGCCTCGTACATCGGACAAAATGAACTCTATTGAAATATCTACAATTAAAATCTGCATCGAAGGGATGACTTGCCATTCTTGTGTAAATAATATAGAAACAATGATAGGAGTCCATCCTGGCGTGATTGGTATTGAAGTCCTTTTAGAAGAAAAAGCTGGACACATAACATACAAAACGAGTGAAACTTCCCCTAAAGAATTAGTCGACGCAATTGGTGATATGGGTTTCGACGCATTTTTACCACCAGTAGAAAAAACATCTAATAATAATAACAATTTAAGTCTCGAGCCCGCTATAAGTAACTGTAGTATTCACATCGATGGAATGACGTGTATTTCTTGCGTCAATAGTATTACTGGTAAGACATATTTAATTATTTTATATCTCATTTATAAGGCCCTGAAGTTTTTCAAAAAAATAATAATATGACTAAACAAGGCTCTTCTAAATCAAATTCGAAAGTTACTTTCTGTTGATTAAGAAGATTCCAGTGATTCCAATGACAAGTTGAGAAATACTATTGAATTTGAAAATGTTATGTGAGATTTCTCATTTTTAAACAATTGTGATTAAAAATGTATATAAATTATTGCAATTCAATCATAAAAGGTTTCGCTGTCTGGAAGCAATCAACTTTGAAAAACAAAGAACAAAATTTATAGCAGAATGCTTCCCAACTTTTCTCGTGTAAATATAGTTCGGAATTTTAAAATCAAACTTTTGTAATATGTCAAATATAGACGTTTCTGCATTTTTGATATGTTTCATTTAAATAATTCCAAATTACAAAAATCGTTTCAGAAGTTCGAATCTATGTAATTAGAAAATCGTTCAATTCCAAAAAACTCAAAAGCCAAAGCTTTCTTCTTTGCAGAAAATGAATTAAAATAAAAATTGATCAAATTTTAAGGGAATGCGAATCTTCCAAGCTTTGAAGCATTCAGATGAGATCTTGCAAATAAAATTTTAGTGATTGTAAATAAATCCCTCGAATATGTCATGTGTTTCTCAATGAAAAAAAAAAAAAACTTTTTAACTCAACACGTCCAATATTGATGATGTTACATGAAAATGCTTTGAATTTATAAAAGCTCCAGTATTAGAAACTTTTCAATTTTATTATTAAACAAAAAAACCGTGATGTGTCTTTCCAATTTTGAAGTTTCAGTTACCAAGCAATGTCAAAATCTAAGGCTCTCAGGTGGAAAATTACTGAAGATTTGAATAAAAAGGCTGTCTAATTGTTTATTGATTCAAACATTTCAGAATTCAAAGAGGGTGCAGATTAAATTTCAACTTGAAGAAAAAAGTAAATGCAAAAATTTTCTCGGATAGAAATTATTTTGAAAGGATAAAAACATTTATTTTAAAAAATGACTGGAATCTCGAAGTACCTATTTGAGAAAGAAAAATTTCCCTTTATTTTTTTCACAGTTTCAATTGGGACAAATTTGAAAGAACTATCTTTTTAAAGTAGTTCAAATTATGAATCACTTTTGCAAGTAACTAAAACTTAGACTAGATTTCAAAAAATGGTAAATAATCGCAATTGACTTCGGAATTCCAGAATAAAAATGAAGTATTTCTCATGGAAATTACTCGAATTTCACTTAAAAATAATCATAATTAGAGTTGAATTATTTTTACCTTTTTTTCTTGTGTCATCATCTTTTTCCTGCTTTTAAATATAAAAATGTGCACAAGTTTTCAGATTAGAAACAAAATCTAAATATCCTAATCATTTTTTTATTATAGGAGTGATTTCCGAAAAACCAGGAGTAAAGGAAATCAGCGTAAGTTTGGAAGAGAAAGAAGCCAAAATTTCTTACAGTTCTGGTGATATAACTCCAGATCAATTAGCCGATTATATTGAAGATATGGGTTTTGACGCATTCGTCAAAGAAGTAAATGGTCGATCTGAGAACATAAAAAGTAAATCTGATAATAATAATCAGAAAGGGGAAGTCGCAATTCAAGCAAACGGAGGTGGAGATGTAAAGCCTGAAAAACAACTTGCCAAATGTGTTTTGCACGTACAGGTTTGTCTACATTATTTTGCAGGACCTCAGATATAATCCTAAAATTTGAAATGAATAATTTAGAATTATTATAATTCATTTTGAACTTCAGTTGAATTTTCTTCTTTTTTAGGGTATGACTTGTGCATCTTGTGTGACTGCGATTGAGAAGCACTGTAAAAAAATGTACGGAGTAGATAGTATTCTTGTAGCATTAATGGCTGCGAAAGCGGAAGTGAAATACGACCCGGAAAAAATAATGCCAACGGATATAGCATCGAGCATTTCTCAATTGGGATTTCCTGCAGATATTAGCGATCTAGGAACCGGAGAGAGTGAAGTAGAAATCATGGTATGTTTTTTTTTTAATTGTCCATTCATTCTATTCCTAGGCTTTTGATTGTTCGAGATTGTAAAAACGAAATTTCTTGTATGCTCTATATTTATCGTGTATTCTATTAAATGAATTTAGAAACTCATGAATGTGATTTCACAGATTTTAGGAATGACCTGCGCGTCTTGTGTAAATAAAATTGAATCAACAATCAAGAAATTGCCGGGAGTACAATCAGCGAGAGTTGCACTTGCGACTCAACGAGGAAAATTCAAATATGATTCGGATAAAATTGGAGTCAGAGATATCTTAGAATGCATCAACAAATTGGGCTTCACTGCAAGCCTCCTCAGCAATAAAGAAAAAGAAAATAGGAGTTATTTGGACCAAAAGTATAACAATCTACTTTAAGTTGTAAATTTTGGTTCGGGTAAAATACTTTTTCGAGTGAAAGCTATATTCACATAGAATTCCTAGGTTTCATTTAGAGGAGGACCTTGGGTTTACGGCTTGCCAAGAAAAGTATTTTACCCATGTTGACCCTTCATTTCTTTCCAGCTGAAATTGTCGTTCCTAATATCTCTTGTTTTTTCGCAGGGAAGAGATACAAAAATGGAAGACTGCATTTTTTATATCATTAATATTCGGAGTTCCGTGTATGATAGCGATGACGTATTTCATGTTGGATATGTCAATCGGTCATAAATCTCACGAAGATATGTGCTGCGTGATTCCTGGGGTGTCGTGGGAAAATCTGATTCTTTTTGTCTTCTCGACACCTGTTCAGGTATTTTTTATTTTATATATTGCTCTGCTTATTATATCAACATTGGGTTTCTAATTTGAAGGAGTATTTTTTCAAATAAATTATTTTTCAATTACAAATTTTTTCAAACACTCGATCTTGTCTAGTTTTTTGGTGGGTGGCACTTTTATGTCCAAGCCTACAAAGCTCTGAAGCACGGATCTGCGAACATGGACGTTCTGATTTCGATGACTACAACAATATCTTACGTCTATTCTGTTTGCATTCTCGCAGCAGCTATTATATTGCAAGAAAGTGTCAGTCCACAGACTTTTTTCGACACACCACCGATGCTACTTGTTTTCATAAGTCTTGGGAGGTGGCTTGAACACGTAGCAAAGGTAATAATTATTTTAGTAATCGACTGTACTGTTTATCTAATCTTAATCGATCTTCATGCCTTGGACTTATACCACTATTGACACTTTTTGGCATTGTTTTTGAGATATGTCTGTCATTATTATGCTAATATGTTTGAAAATGCCGCTTATGCTATTGTTCCCTTAGAGGCCGTACTTAAATTACGTAACAGCTCCAAGGGGGGAGGGGGGTAGAAAGAATTAGT
>WSXT02209847.1:0-17871 GCA_011762715.2 Neuroterus valhalla
TTTTTGCCGAAGACAATGTTTTCTTCTTGATATCCGGAAACTGTTTTCTATAATTTTTTAGTACTTGTAGCATCTTAATATTAATAAAGAGTATAAAAATGTATAAAAAATCAGTCTTTTGAAACTTGAATCATGAATAATAATCCACACCAGTGGAAGTAACATAAAGCTTTTGACAAAACTTACTTCTCTTTGAAATCATTCAATATTATATAGTCAGAAATGATGTTTATACACTGAGAGAGGGGTTGTTTGGCCAGCGCTATCATGCTATGGTAGCGACTAGATGCGTGAACTGCTTGATAGCCGTACTAAGAATGAACGGGAGGGGGACAAACGGCATGGTTGGTCAGTGCGCTTTCTTGCTTACGCCGGTCTCTCAGTGCGCGGGAAAGCTAAACTTTCCGAAGAGCGCTGCTAATACGCTTGCGTCGCTCGCTGGAGGCACAAAGTTGCCCGGCCACTACGCTTTTTTCGAGCTACCTGCCGTGCCCATGTTTTGCGTGTTGACTACATTCGAAGCGCAGTGGCCTTACAATCTCACTCTCAGTGTATGTAATTTTGTATCCTACTTCATTCAATTCTCCTAAAGGTATCGAAGGAAACTGCTCGAGCAGATAAAAAATTGTTTAAACAAATGGAAAGATTTGTTGAACATTTGGAGAAATGTATGGAAGTTCTAAAATTATTCAACGAAAAATAACGTAGGATACCAATTTGGCCTCGAATTTGTCGGAAAAGTGAACATCTCTGGCTCTATTTCTGGGAATTTTGAAGATAGACAGAAAACCATTGTTTGAATAATACAGCAAAATGTTCCTGAAAGGATTGCCAACTCCTAACAATGACAAACTTATAAATTTCAATAAAGAAATACGATTATTTCTTACATTATTTGAGAAAGAATAATTGGTAACGACGCGTTTAATTTGGCCTCGCACTCTCGGTTCGAACGGTTAGGTTTGGATCACTAGAACTCGTTCCCTTTATTCTCGGGTCTCCAGCGATGCTGACACCATCACTTATTTGAAAGGTTGAAGACCACTGTTACTTTGCACCGCGCCTTACGTCCCCTTTACTAGGGACGAATGACCTGCCTCCGCTCTCTAAGGGCAGTGTCAGTTGAGGCTCTTCCAATTTTGACGGGCTTATCACAAGGTAGGTTTTGAGGATTTGTCCCTAAATTTCAAAATTCCAAATGTTCAGTATATTTTGTGTTTTTTTTGTCACTGGCTTAACTCAAGTCTCTTCCGTAATGCTTTTGCTGCTTGACTGCTCGATAAACTTTATACTTATTCAGAAACCTGCTACTTATTCCAAGTTTCCACTACCCACTTTTCCCCTCTAGGCTAGACATTCTCATCTCAGTAGATTTCGTATAAAATAAATATGTAGGACGAAATCTGCTGGACGCGCAAGTCAGTTGTACGGCTATAATAATGGAGCCGATTAGGAGGTTACGCGGTCTACTTCGCATCTGCTGTATGAATCGATTTTTTGACGTTTCGATAATTCTACGGCCCATTATATGGAGCTCATCGTGGGGACTGTATTTTTCTCTGCTACATGGCGACCAGAAGCTAAGGTGCTGGATAATTGTTGCAGCTTATTGTGCCTACTCTCATTCTTGTTTTTTTTTTCATTTCCTCTATACGATTTCTTGTTCCAATTTTAGAAGCGCTAGAGCGCTATAAAAACACCACAAATTCTAGAATCAGGCAAAATATTTTGAAAGTGACGGGTAAGTAGACCGCGTCATGCCTGCGAGTATTTTGCCCGCGTTGGAGTGCCGCGCCGTGTCGTGTGTTCTGTTCGACGGCTACCGCGAGCCCGGCCGTAATCGACAAAGGTCAACGAAATCGATTTATTTGAAGCGTACATTTTTTTCTCTTTCCTTTTCGAAGAAACTTCCAAAAATTTCAAAATTTTCTTTCTTTCCCTTAAATCTGAAGACATTTTTGTAAGTTCTGGGCTGTTAATTTGAAGAGAACATGCTGAAAATGAAAGTCGCAAATTTGAATCTGATGTCTCATTTTCATCGAATTCGTAGCCATTACGTATCTCGCACGTGGGTAATTAAGAGTCCCGATGACCGCACATAAACATGCAGTGTACTTAACTGTATGCCTTTCAACGTCGCGACAAAGTACAACTAGCACAGCCGTCTCTCTTAGACACATAGTGCTGTCTTTTTCCCTTGTATGCCGGAAGGTCTCTCCTTTGCTTGGGATGAACAAACCCTCATCGTCCTCGCCTATAATACGTCATCGGTCCTCTCTTTCGCTGACCAGCCGGTGTCAATACTTGACTTTCCGTTCATTCGAACGGGTTCACAGTCGCACTATAGAACCTATAGTACGACCAGCCACACTGGCCGTCTCTCACCAGTTCTAGTATGCTCTCTGTGACACACATTCTGACAGCAGTATAGCTTCTTCCCTTCACTCATATCTGCCGCTTACTTCTATCGCACAAGGCAACGCAGGGGCCCGATATTCCTCGTACAAACTGATCATTCCCTTCAAAGATGTTAGCGAAAGATTTTAGGCATGGGGGATTTCGATTCGATTCGTGCTATTCTAATCGGAACTCGTTTGCATCATGCCTCATAATTGAAACCGGGCACGTGGGTCACCTCCCTTAACGGATTGTAATTGCGACGCCTCGCCAACGAATTTTACATCAGCCCGACCAGAGTAGTCCCTGCAGTACGCGATCGAATAACGTGATTCATGAGAGTAGGCGATGGGGAATGAGGTATCCCATGGGATTCTTCCGACACAACCTATGCATTTACAAGGTTTACAGATGGAATGCAGCGTAGGTTCCCTCCTGATTTACAATCTGCTTCATTCTCAAACATCCGCAGCTACTTTCCCACCGCGCTTACAACGGGATCCGCGACAGCTGCGACGACGACATCAACTGTCACAACATTAGCCAGCTTGGGCGTAAAGAAAACATCGCGCAACGCGACATTTCCTTCCACCATTCTGCCAATTTTGAATAACGAGCCTCAACCTCAGTTCGTCCCTTTCTCTAGCCACCATTCTGCTCACGCAATCTTTGTCTCTCCAGTGATCGATTTGAGACACCTACCTTCGAGGTTTTCACATCATAACAAGAGCCAATTCGTTATACCAGGACACGCAGTCAATAGGGCTCGAAATCCTTCAAGAGTTAACCTTACAAATACCTCGAATGATATATGGAAAACCACGCGGCCACCGACAGTGCAGCCATCACCACCCCCCGCAAGCAATAGCTTACGCTGCAATATAACTTGAGAATTCTCTCACCGTTGTCGAGTACACCATCTCAACTGTTAATCGAAGTCGGGACATAGCTGAACTGATTATGGGTGCCGAAGTGATAAGCGCCTTACCATTGCTGCTGACGGGCCTGGCACTAGACAAGAGCAGTTAGACAACGCTCATCGCGGATGATCCCAAAATTATAAGAGGCATATTAAACGTAGAGACATTCATATCTTTGAGGACTTGACCCATGTTAGCAAGGACTTGGAGGCGGTGTGGATAAGATTCGATGAAAGGGCTCCCCTCACCAAAGACCTTATTTATTTATTAGTCTGCTCGACTCCCACACAATGGTAAAGGTAGAAAGTCAATTCCGGCTGCCATGGAAAGCATGCTTACTAGCAGCTTACCCGGCGCAGCAATAGCAACCTCACCAATCGAGCCCAACACTGTCCCACATTCCCTCATTCATGATACGGTCAAACTCTTGTATAAGAGAGGAAGAGGCAGAGTCGGGAATAAGACTAATAACGCTTTGACGTCGGTCTTGATTGAGGCGTTGATGCCTTAGACACGTCGCTAAATGATGTCTCCGCCTCCACTTGCTCCAATCTGTTGTACTTATTTGGAGTGCAGCTTAGCCAGCCTCCACAATCACCACCATTGCAATTATGCAAGGGACAAGGCAGTCTTCTACTTTTTCAGCGGTGGATCGGTTGTACGCGCACTAGAGTGCCCTACCCCGGAACGCCAAGACTTTTAGGTTAGCAAACTTTTGCCGATTCGTTTTGGGCCAACTTTCGTCGCTAAGGTCTTGTTTGGCTATGACAATACTGAATCGTTCGATTTCAGCGTGAGGTTTAAGCTTCGAAATCGGAGATTAGGTAACGTTAAACGGCGTTTTTTATCAGAGACAAGAAATTGGTTTTCAACCAATCTTTCCAGATATTGATGGGACTCTAAATGATCGTGTGGAAGTAGCGGATGTTTCTCCCTCAGGTCGAGCGATACAAACCTATGCTGTCATATAGGAATCGCAGCCTTTTGGGGGAAAATGCTTGGATGATTTTCTTCAGGAGAAAATTCACCCCAAGCTGCCTGCTGTAGTGAGGTGAAATAAAAAAGCGATGTTCAGAATAAACTGCAGATCACAATTCTTCATCGATTAAAAATTTTTTGTTTGAGGAAGTTCAGCATTGAATTCTCAAAAATCTTTTGGGGCCGATTTTCAAATTTTTGTTTGTTTAAATTTGTATGGAGCTGCAAATAGCGAAAAAAATGTTGATTCAAAAAAATGTTTTTTTACTTCTATGTGAAAATTTTCTACTAAGTGGCATCAGGCCTCAGGTTTGATGCAAAAGGGTCGGAGGAGAAAAAAAATTTGCTGATATGTCACGTTATGTGTTACAAACAAATATTTGCAACGAATGGCCAGTATGATGGATTATGTTTTTGTGAAGTATATTTATCCATTTAAATCGCTCGTTTAGAGCAATGAGGTGAAATGTGATCATGAAAAACTCGCATCCGATTTAATTTGGTAAATTCACTGACAATTATTATAAACAAATGCATAATTTGAGCAGATTCAGGCAGAAATGAACAGATTTTTCTTCCGATTCTCTTCCAATCTCATTGTCCGTGACCCACTTTGATGTATTTCTGTCATCTGATATAATTTGTTAAATTCATCAACAATTATAAAAACAAATGCATGATTTAAACAGTTTCAGACAGAAACGAAACGAATTTTTTCCTGATTGTCTTTGAATCTCGTTGCCTGTGATCTACTTTGATGAATTTTTGCCATCTGATATAATTTGTTAGATTCATCAACAGTTATCATAAACAAATGCATGATTAAAACAGTTCCAGGAAGAAACGAACCAAATTTTCTCCCGATTGTCTTTGATACTCATTGCCTGTGATCCACTTTGATGTATTTTTGTCATCTGATATAATTTGTTAACTTTATCAACGAATGAAATAGATATAAACCAAGACATCCATGATCTGGGCATTCCAGTGTAGAGTAGGAACGTCCTTCCTTCCAATCTCTTCTTTTCCCATAATTTTGTATTTGAATAATCTGAATCGAGTATTGGAAAAAGATGTTCTTGAGGAAGATTATGAGCTTGGCCTTTCAGCACTCCACGCTAAAGTACGTTCCATGGTTCGTATCCTTAACATTGCTTATCGCTTACTTTTTTGCAAATGGCAAGTGAGCCCCAATTAGCAAAAACGCAAGTAAACACGACGAAATTGGGGATTCAGCAGAAATTTCAGAAAGAGATGAGTTTAATTATCGACAAACCCAAGCACGGAGGCATCCCTTGCCAAGTAGTTTTAACGAGAAACCTCTCTCAATGTTTGAAGATAACGGAGCAAGTCTTGAGGTATTGTTCGATAACGGTGTAGTCGCTGAGGGTAGAAAGAGGTCACTCCTGTCGCAGGGACTTCGTAAGGCGTCGGGCCGTCGACTACGGTCCGATGCTCTGGACGAGGAGAGAGTAAAGAGATCGAAGAAATCGGTTCCCAGTGGATGCAGGTGTACCTTAGGATCAGGGGTACTGTCTTGTCCAAATGTGGAGCCCGTAGCCACATGAAGCCACTCTTAAAGAAGAAGGGGTAAAGAAGGCCTCGAAACAAACCTTATTTGTCCTGGTCACGTACTTCGTCTGTCGTCGTGGTACAAGGAGGCCCAGGAGGCTTGGAGGGAGTGGTGCCCTAGATTCTAGCCACCGACGGTCCAGAATAACGGAGAAATAGGAAAAAGGACCCCGCCGCAGTATTTAGTTCAAAAGCAAAAAGTAGGGAATCCTCGGACACTCCGAAACCAATTGCACATCAGATGCCGAACGGACAGGAGAACGAAACCTTCAGTTCGTGTCATCCGTCGTCTATTGTGGGCGCCAGACTTGACATTTTCTTCTGATTTCTGAGCAAATCGAGGACTTAGGTACATCTGAGACTAAGGAAGGCGTCAGCACATAATGTTTCTTTCTCTTTTTCCTGACGAGTGAGTTCTTGGAGTGTAGTTTATAATTTTTGTCGAAAATTTTGTAGTTTGAGTAGGGAGAATTTGAGCTTGTCTCGTTTTTCAAATATTCTTCTTCATGTTTTGCTTTCTAATATCCAGTGGAGAATCCTAAGAAGATAAAGTGTGGATATTTGTCGTGTCACGCCCTCCAGGCGAAATTTGTGTTTACCGAAAAACATGTGCATTTTTCCTTTCACCTCAATTTTCCAACTTTGATGAATTACCTGTATGTTCTCCTACTTGAAATGTGGTTTTTCTGTCTCGACGAATCCCCTACCTTTGTGCTAGGACATTTATCCTTAGAAGCAGGGATTTCAGGTAATGTGAAAAAGAGGGGAAAGGGGGGGGGGTGAGATTAGGTTTGCCCGACAGCATGTATGCATGCTGAAGGGTAGATAGCATGTATGCACGGTATCGGAGAGGGGGGCTAAGTCTGGTTTGATAGCATGTAAGCAGAATATCGGATTGGGGGAGAAAAGTGGGACTTGGAAGCACTGAGGAGTTACTCAAGCCTTGCCCGACAGCATGGTATGCACGCTGAAGGGCAGATAGCAAGTATAAACGCTATCGTAGAAGGAAGGAGGAAGAGAGAAGAAGAGAAAGAACACTCACCATTGTCGTGGACCGTAGGCTTTTTTCTTCAGCAGAGGAACTCCAATGAAGTCGAATTGCTCTCACGTGGACGGAACACGCCTTATATACACCCACGACTCACGGGAAACATGCGGGGGCGTTAGAACCAAGTGGAGAGAAATTCGCGCGTTGAGCTGTCACTTTTCGTTGCTTCAATATTCCTGTTACTTCACGACTCTCCTCTACACCACGATGCTGTTGCTCTACAGAGCTCTTTGGGGCCCAGACGCATCTGAAGACGGGACAGGAATCTCATTGATGTAGGTAAATATGCATCATAGGGAAGGTGGTGATAATCCTTTCATTTGGAAGATGTGTCTATCGCTTCTGCTTATTTTCTGGGCAATGCTGTGGGAACCCTACTTTCAAAAGATGTCAAGGCTTTTATTTGGAATTGCCATGAGAAGAGAATCCCTCTTCTGTTTTTTTGTGACCATAACTTTCACCATATAGTATGAGCAACCACGAGAATCAGCGATATGGAAAGAGATCTACTGGAATACGTGGCGGGCACCAAGTTGAAGATCCTAAATAGAGGTAATACTTTCACATTCTAGAACAAAAACATAAGGGAGTTTCTTGATCCGACCAAAATCTTCCGCGGACCACGAATACACTATGTGACTCATGCAAGGAAGAACTTACATGTAGGTTTGTGAAGGAGGATTCTGATTGCATCAGATGAAAGCAATCACCCGAAACTCACAAGAAGATCTAGAAAAGATGCGGGAAGTGTTGGAACACCTACCTTGAGAAGCTTCGGAAAAAGACTAGATCGATGTGCAAGACTGAAAGATAAAGCCAAACTGCCTTCAGACTGCGTCAGCTAGAAGATGCCTCATAATGAATGCAAGGAGAACATTAGAATTTATAAACAAGGAGACTAGAGGTGTTTCTCTGAGGATGCTTAACGCATTTTAGAGACCGCGAAGCCTGATGAAATCTTGCCGGATGATCCAAAGAATGACCTCAGGCTGATAAGGCTGAAGAATCGCTACTTTGCTAAGGATAAAGAAGAAGTCTTGAACCACCTGAGGGAAGTACAGTTCCATAGTTTTCAGCGAACGCAAACTAAACAGAAGGAGGAATGTTAGGACCAGGAGAGAAAGAAGGGTGACTGGCATTTCGCTGCAGAGAGTGTCCATCGTAAGAAGGCGGAATGAAACATTCAGGTCCTTCTGTCCCTTCAGACACGTGCCATCAGCATGCATAGAGAGTAGAGTGGTCTTCATTCCTAAACCTGGAAGAAGGAGCTACATTACTGCTGAGGATCTTGGGCCAATGAGACTCACGTCCTTGATTTTGAAGCAGTTAGAGAAGCTGGCCAAGCGATATATCAGGGTCGAGGTTTTCTTGGTCTTCCCAGCCCCAACTTTATGAGCCGTACATTTATGATAATTCAGATTTTGAAGGCATATAGCTGCTGCATGCTGTGAATAATCTGGTGACGTAATCTCAGTTTTTTACAAACCCTCATTTTATGTGCTATGGAATACGAAAAATGTATATTCTCCTATGGAAACATTCATTCAAAAACTACTCACAAAATCTAAACTTTTGTTTAAAGGCTCCCGATGCCTAACGATTTTCTACTTTCAAAGAACAGCTTCGGAAGAAAATCTATGAAGATTCCTGATGATATGTCATAGTTACTATTTGAAAATTATTCTATCTTAGATTTCCGAACAACCCTATTGCGGTAACTAGAGAAAGTGATGAAATGAGACAGAAAAATATATACATATAGTGCCTTACGTTGTCGGAAATATGTATGAGAAGACAAATAGGTTACGAAATAAAACACGTGTAAGTACTGCGTAGATGTTTTGATGGACATAATTTGCCGAGCATGTTGCACACAATGCTTTTTTTCAATATCTCTGATATACCCACTTACTAGACTACATTGTCTTCTGGATTTTATCACCACGATTATTTCTACTTAAAAAGTATTGTACCCTTATACATTTTTGCAGGCGTTAGTTACAAGTATGAGAAATTCTATAAGGCAATTGAAGATGCAGAACGTAATTACCTTGTTTGTAACTCAACTAGGTGTCAGTGTTTCGAAAGCGTTATCGCAAAAGATTTAGCAATTTTCAAAACCAGAGGAATCAGTCAGAAAATGATCGAAAATGCTAATGAGAGGTAAGGAAACAAAGTCTCGTGAATGTGACTTCTTTTTTTCTAATGATTAATCTCAATGTTATTTTTTATTCATTCTACATCTATTTTTTCAATTGTTTTGTGATTTGAGGTAGGTTCAGATGAAATCAATCCCCTTGGTTAGCTTGTTCAGTTTTCGTCCTGAGTGGTTTTTTGCCTTCGAGAAAAAGAATACATTCGTAAGATGTGTTCGCACGTGAGACCATAAATTCACAAATAAGGGTAAGGGAAGTAAGTTTTCGTGCAAGATCTTTTAGCTCATTCATATATGAACGGCTGAGAGCAAAAGCGGATCAAGTGAGAGACAGATAGATGTAAAACTCCATGTTTTCTGTCTCTACTTGCGTCGCTTTTGCTCTCAGCCTTTCATATATAAATAAAATTTTGACAAGGACAATTACTTTAACCGACTTTCCTTTGTAGATGCATTGCAGCTACTCTTCGAGGTCTTCATACCCCTCCATTTTTCAATCACCTTGACTCTGATGTTTTAGTCGGTCGGGGCCAAATATTCCATCACGAAAATAGTTATTTTCCATTTGTCAAGGAGCACGATGTGTCATGGGTGTAAATAATGTTAATGGCACGCTCTGCACCTATCACTAGGACTTTCTCAACGTAAAAAGCTTCTGCGCTATGGTCAAGGGGAAAAGACATCGTCCTAAAACGCGATGGTAGAATTTTCCGTGCCTAAATTGAGTTCAGATAATTTTAGGAACGTAAACGTTGGCTTATGTGCTGGAGGACTGTTCTTCTACAATTCTTTGGAAGTTTTTGTGCATTTTCTTTTTCATTGAGCTGCTTCCCTCTGCTTTATTTACTCGCGTTTTTAGAAGAGAGGAATCTAGATGGGGTATTGCATTATCCTCTCTTCCGATGTTAAGACCCAGGCTAAGGGTCTTCACTGCCTGTTCCTCGGCTTTGTAAAGGAAAGATTCTTCCCCAATCATCCCGTGATAACTGACCATTGGGAAAAGATGGTCTCTACCGTTTGCAACGATGTAGGCCGTACCCAGAATAATTAGGTTATAAAGGCATTCGAGAATGAGAAGGCCGCGCCCCCCTTCAAGGCGTGCGATGCATAGGCGCGGAACGGGCGTGTTGATATGCAAGCTCTTCTCTATATGACTTAACTTACGCGTAGTAATGTCGAGGACCATAAGTTCGTTCTTTGTTTATGGAGCCACTCCAAATGAATAGAGTAGAACTGGGACGGCAAGCACGTTGGTCGCAGATACCGTATTTAACGCTGGCAGATTGGACGACCAAATTTTTCGAAAAAGATGTTTTTATTGTTACGTCCCTAGCACAGGCAAGGGTAGTTTGGTATTTGGATAACTAAAGGAGGTAAAAACGCTGATTAAGTTAGTTTGGTAAAGCCTTACTATTCATTTCATGTGGGATCGTTTGTCACCTATTAATCCTCCGAGCACGAACAATGACGTCGATGTGTGTCACCTGCGATTTGAATGAATCAATGTCTTTTTCATTCATTTATTGATTAGGGTATGATTATCTGGAGGGCCCGTTTCTAACGCTTCTTCTCTTTACCTGTTATGTCCCACTCCCTAAGATATCTTAAAGAACTTTCGTTTTTGATATATTTAATTTAGTAGGCCTAGAGGTCTGAACCGTCGAATTATATGAAGGTAAAAAGATGTAGTTTCACCACCATATAATTCGTTTATTGTTATGTGATTGTTGTCCTCCACCCTTGACAAGGGTTCCTGTCACTCTTCACCACTCACCATCAATCCATCTGATGAAGGTATTTTCGAGTCCAAAGAAAATAGAAGGGTTGGAATTAACTAGTAAATAACCCCTCTTTTAATAGTGAATATAACTGTAACTTTATTTTGTACACTAATGAACTTTTAAATTCCTAGTCTCTCTTCACGTTTATCATCACAAATCTATCCTAAATCTACCGCGTTCTCTAGTCGAAATTTCCTAGAAAGGTAGAGGGAGAAAGAGAGAGAGAGCGGGCAACACAAGGTGCTTACTTTTTAATGTCCGCGTTGTAGGGTGCAGTTCCAAGCCCAGCAGAATTCTACCGTTTGACTTCACTCAACTAAACTCACGCGAACTTCGCCCAACTATTCCATTCCACTAAGACTAAACTCCTTAACCGTTTCCGTTTCCACTAAGATTAAACTCCTTGACCGTTTCCGTTTCCAAAGTCCTTAAACGTTTTCATTTTCAAACTCCTTAACCGTTTCCGTTTCCCTTCAATTTTTAACATTCACTTTAAACCTCGAAACTTCCTAGGCCCTAGCTTTAACTCTTCTAACCGTTTCCGTTTTCGAAGGGCGACAACTGCCTCGATAATCCTGATGAGTTCTGCCACGAAGAATCGAAGCTGTAGGAGAGGTAGTGAAAGTTGCTGATTCAGAGGAATTTCGTCAGCAGATTTCATGGGAAAGACTGCAGGTGTTGAAGCACGGCTGTGTCCCGTGTTTGTGGAATGTGCTGAATTGCAATTTCAGTGCAACGAGACTTGCTGCCTAGCCACGAACCAAGTTTATTTTCTTTTTAAATGTTTCGTAAGTTTATCCTTATGAATTTCATATTCATGCAATAAAGGGTTGCTTCGTTCGTCGAGGCAGAACATGTCTCTTTCCTTCTTTCTCTTAATATAAATATTAAGAGACCAGTCCTTCACTTACCTGGCCCAGCATCTTATTCTGAGTATCAAATCAGTACTTCCTGTCACTATTGTCACTAGATGCACGGGTTACGATTTGATAAAATATTTGAAATAATTATTTTATTGTTACAGCGCTCGTAACAACCCACCTTGGCTAGTTACTATCGTCCTCGATAGTCAGGGGAATGAAGAACTAGTCTTTCCATATTTTCTATATGATTCCTAATGGATACTTTATGCCTAAAGTCTCTATGACGATTCTCTAATACCTTTCATCAATATTATCAATATGTTCTAGATTATTCAAGTTCATACATTATTGTATTATTTGTAGGTTTACATATCACACATATATCACTGTCTCTAGCATCAATTACTTCTGATCATCTTAGTAACTATTGCTCATACAAAAAGACATGGAAACAATTAATGATACATACAACCCACAGTTTTTGCATCGGCAGGAGGATGGGGGTGTTTGTTTGCAGTGGAATCGTCTGAGAGGGTAACTGCTGCGTAGACGACGACCCTCTAGACTGGGATCGATGAACTTCGGCGTTGAGATGGACCACCTCATACAAATGCTCGACTTCTTTGGAAGCTTGACTCTCAGGCGTGACTTCCAGTGAGATTTTCAATTTCCTTCGGCAGGCCTTTGATGGTAGGACAGCAACTTACTTAGTGAGGATCACGTTCAAATGTCCTCGAACCAGATACATTCTCACGCCTAGTACTAAGGATCCTAATCCTACGTAAGACCCTTGAACCAGAAGTTTATGATGTTCTCGGTTCTCTTCATCGGCTTCAAGAGTGACCAACTGTTTTTCAATTTCACTCAGGGACTGATCAGTTCTGAAATCAAGGTTCTTTTTTGTTTTTAAACTAACAGGTCTGTTTAGGTAGGTTAATTTCTGCTGATGTTGTTTAAGTGTTGGTGATATCTTCTCTAATTCCAAGTGTAGCGGAGCTTCGTAAGTGAATTCCGTTCGATCATTTTGTATTGAATTACCCGGTAGAATTAGAGATTCCATTCGCACCATACAACCCGGTAATACTCGCAGCAATCCGGATCCGTGGAGCTTGATTGAATTTGATTTGTGCCCTTGACAAACTATTTCAGCCATAGTTACTTCAGATAGAGAATAAATCCACTTTCCTTTAAGTTTTTATTAATTGCCAATAGGGTCGTGGGTAAGGGTACAATTTCATATCGCAAGTTTCCCGTTCCCGATGGATTGAAGAACCGGTAGTGGATGAATTTGGTACATTGTATACTCATTTTTCGCTGAAAGTGGAATGTCCAACGTAATTTTCAGTTCTCCTCCACTGGTGGAAACTGTGGTAGTAGCAATCTGGATGAGCTTGTCGGGACTGATCGATGGTCGAGGTAGCGGGAACATGACTTTAGGAGCATGGTCCTGTATGTTTCGTAGAATCAGTTCAGCTGTTCAGATGTAAGCATTGTCGAACGGATTTCATGTAGTCATCCAGACTAATTTCCATGGAATGAAACATCTCCATCAGCATCTGGTGGTATTCGATTTGGGAATTGATTGCGTTGATCTTGAAGACCCTGTCAACCAACATCTGAAAGTCCTGTTTTAATAGTTAATTGTTAGCTTCTTTCTGTGTATGAAGTTTTCCAATCATCGCTCTCACAACGTGAGTTTGTTGACCTAAAAGGTGAGTTAGGTTTCGTTAGTTGTTGTTCAGATGCTGGGTTTCTTCATCAATCTGCTGTCCCTGGGCTTCGGTCATCAATCCGGTTATGGGATGCAAGATTCCGTCTATCAGCCTGTTAAAAAGAGTTAATCGGCTTGGTCGCTTCCTGATTCCGTTCGGCAGGCTTTCCTGGATTGGGTCCTGGAATTGGAGGCTCAGTACTTTCATTTGTTTGAACATAGTCTGTGGTAGATGTTTTGCCTGACTCAACTTGTTTATGACGTGCGAACCTCCCAAGTATTCCTTACAGAGTGTCTCCATTTGAGCTGGGCATTGTGATGTCATCTGATCTAGTCCTTCAGTGAAGTCCCTTGTCGAAACATCCTCTTGATCCGTTCGAGATACGCTCCAGTACTCGTTTAGAATTGCTTGTCCCAATATTGTCCCAACGTAGTGATTGTTAGCCAGAGCATCGTAGGGTCCTAAAACAGTGACAATATAAACCTTGGGAGTACAGAATTTATTTTTATTAGAAATCTTTCTTTAAAATAATTAATTCATTTATTTTTATAATTTTTTTCTTTCAGATTTCTGGTACTTTCCGAAGAATTCTAGAAGGTTAATCTAGTCTATCCTCAGCAGAAAACGCGCGACAACTTATCCGCGTGCTTGGTTAAGCGCATACCGTTTTCGGAGTCTGAGATGACGTTGTTATTCACGGTAAAGCCAGCCATTTCATAGATACCGGTCATTCGCTTATCAAACTTGTTTTTTCGTGCATGCGGCTGCGCTCAAGCGACCCGTTTGTTTGTGGGCGGTAGCCTTAAGTTGTTAGTTGTTTTACGCCAAAGATCTATTCAAGATTTCGCATCAATTTACTGATAAAACTACCATCTCGTTCAGTCAGAACGCAGCGCGTGGCCCCGAAATGAGAAATAAGGCGTGTTCTCACCCTGAACAGTTTGTTTTCTACGAAACTTTGGCATCCTCTGATGTAATCGTTATTTGTTCTCGCATGCCCGGCCGGGTGAAACGTTCCCTAATTCGTCTATATATCTTTGTGACACCTTTATGCCCACCCATGAGACTGTCATGGTATTCAGCAATAATCTTACTGCGCATGTCTTCTGGGGGAACCCGCAGTTTTCCATGACATAGGATGAATTTTGTTTTACCACCTCGGAATATGTCGTTAGGCAATTCTTCCATTTTGTTTTGGGTTGGAGTTTCCAACAAGTCGCCTGAATTTGCCATTCGACAGGTTTTTTTATTGTCACGTTTCAAAGCTCTGTGAAGGTTGGTTAGCCCTATTTTTACATCCCCCCAATTATTTTCCTCAAAATGATTTCGCCTCACTACTATGGAGTAAACGTTATGACGTTCTCGAGGCGTTACCAGTACCTGACCCAATAAGGATCGTTTACCCTCAAGGTCTTGGACGTTTAGACACTCCGTAGCTACTCAAAGCCTGAACATGAGTTAGTTGGCTCACGATCTTATGAGATGAAGTGAGCATAGTTATCTCGGCGGAAGGTAAGTGCTTCAGTCCATCGATGGAATACGACGATCTCGGTCATTTTTAACTCTTCTGGGCAAGATTCCTCTCCTTCCTTGGGAGAAATAGTTTCTGGAGGAGGCAAGGAGGAGTCTAGGTAGGGCATCTCGACTCTAATGAATGGTGATTGAAAGGAAGAAGTCGGAGACAGTTCAGAACGATTCCCTGAATCAGTCGGCTTTTAAAGCTGTCGCGGACGAATTCCTACCCCTCCTCGTGTTAGACTATCATAACCCTGCGTTTCGTCACTGTTGTTATAAGGTGTGGATTCAACCGCAGGGGTTGTAGCAGTCAGAGGAGTTGGTAATAGAGATCTTCGCGGGAGTTGTTTACTTACAATAGGGGAATCATCTTTATCCTCTATGCCCTTAAAGCGGACAATACTTCTTCTGCCTCCTCCTGTATGCTCTTTTGAAGCCCGAGCAGGAGGGAAGGGAGGTTTGTCCATTTCCTTGCTTTCTCTTGGTGATTCGGACGTGACTGCGTTACTGGCTGTTAGCCGTTCTTCAGCGTGCTTGGTAAAGGACTTCAAAAAATTATCTTCCCTGTTAGAGAACTCGTCATCCTCAAATTCTCCACAAGGATTGATTGCGTCTAGATACTTTCTGAGCTCAGGGTCGTCTTCTCCCTCTGAGACTGCAGAAGGAAGAAGGTAGTCATCCCAGTACCACGATGGTTGAGTGGTTTGAGCATCATTCTTGAGAAGTAAACCTCTATCGTTGCCATCATCACCTTTCTCACTCATCACTCTCATCGCTCTCCCCTAGAGGAGGAGAAACATCCACTACGCAAGCTTGGGAGGCTCTAGCTAGGCTATCATTCATTTCGTTGCCTAGTATACCTTTGTAGCTGGGAACATGTGCCAAATCAATATGTAATGGGCTGATAGCCTCCCTCAGTTTTTCGAATTCTGTTTTATTGATGACAGGTCTTCCTCCTGAGGTTTTGCACCCGTTTTCTTCCCATTTACCGATCCACTTAGTAGCGCTATCTATCAGAAATCGGGAGTCGGTATGGAAACGCAGATGTTTAATTCCTGCTTCCTGGGCCTTAATAGCAGCCAACGTAGCAGCCTGGATCTCGGCGGAATCGTTCGTTTGGCAGCCTTGTGCCCTCTGAGACGTATTGAAAGGGTGATCATCCTTCCCAAACCATACTTCAATTTTGGTCCTGTATTCGCCTCTAGCGTAGTGGCAACAGGCTCCGTCAATATAAACATTTGCGATACCTACACCAGGTTCCAAAACTTGTGAGTCCGTTTCCAGATCAGCTGAAGCTTCACATTTATTGGAGAGATCAAGCTTATTGACTGGAAGTTCAGGCTCGACTTCTGAAGAAAGCACTGAAGTCTGCTCTGAACACCGGAGGTTCTGAATCCTCGTCGGAGGACTCTTCACGGGATGATGTTTCGCTAGTTGACTCCTTGCGGTGAGTAGAAATCCTGTGATTTCCGTGAACATAAATTTTCCATTTCTTCAATATTAAAGCAACAGTGCTTCGGTCTAAGTTCGCACCTTGTGCTATGTTTTGACAGGCCGATAAGATTCATCTTGGTCTTCAGAAAGGTATGATTTTGGGGGTCTCCCTCGAGGCCTAATTTTTGATATCGTAGGCTGAAATTTGGGAGGTGTGGTCACTAGCCTTTATGAGACCTTACTCGACACTTCTGCCCTTGTAGGAGAAGAAAATGCATCATTAGAGCTTTCTGGATTCTGATTGAGGCGAGCTGTTCCCCTGACCTGAAGAAACACAGCAGGTCTTTTAAAAATTTATGGAATAGAAACAGGTGGTTTTGACAGAGTGGCTCGTCTGCTTTTAATACTCCTTTTCGATAAAGACCTTCGCGTTCTTCGAAGAGTGCCAGGAGCAGGTTCCTTGTCGGCGGGGTTTTCGGATTCGGGAGGAGTTCTCTGGGAGCGAGTTATTGGTAGGACTTTTTGGTACCGGTCATGGATATAAAACGCTGTAGCGAAAGAGTTATTCTCCCGAGGTTCATTCGGCTCATTCCCGGATTCCTCCTCAAGGTCATCAGTTTCATATAACTCTTCCCAGCTCTCTAGGTTTCTGGGAAGTGCTTCCACTCCTCGATTAAGTTTACCTTTCTTGTACTCATAAGTGATCTGATAATCTTGAAGCTGAAGACGCGAGCGCATTAACCTTGAGCCTGGATTCGTTATGTAATTTATCCAATGTATGGGCTCGTAGTCGCAAGCCAGTACAAACTTTCTGCCGTACAAGTACGGGCGGAAATTTGTAACAGAGCAGACAATGGCCAAACATTCTTTTTCTGTCTTCAAGTAGCGTTGTTCGCAAGCTTCCATAATACTAGAGTAGGAAGCGATAGGCATATCCATGCCCTGCTTTTCTTGAGGAGTTCTGCTAATGGTTTTGAAATCTTAGCAAAATCCTGAATAAACCTTCGGTAATAACCCGCAAGTCCAAGGAATCGCCGAATCGAGCGAACCTTCTTGGGGCGAGGAAAGTTTTTGATCGCGCTTATCTTAGCTGGGTTTGGCTTAACTCCTTTTCCCGTGATGATGTGACAGAAGACGTCGAGTTTTATTGTCGTGCTCTTCGATGGTTTCGGAATGGGCAACTGTTAATAAATGAACTATGGAATAATCATAAAATTTATCCCAAGTTCATTCCTATGTATATACGGATTCGAAAAGGGACAGCTTCGAGGAAACACTGCAGATTCGGCTAATGAGTAGATGATAATTTTATTATTATCTCTAAAGGTTCTTCACTGCAACACATCACAAAAGTTCTACATATGAAAAATTGTTTAAATAAATATTTGGTAGTAAGGTGCACGGGCTCACCATGACCTGCGCGAAGCTCGTTAATTCGCACACTGACCGCTCTTATCGAAGATGGTCCGACGAGTACTCAGACACACACATACACA
>WSXT02209858.1:0-17871 GCA_011762715.2 Neuroterus valhalla
CTGATTGAGAGGGTAAGAGAGGTGTATAAAGAGACGAAGGATAGGGTAAGAGGGGGGGACAGGATCTCGGAGGGTTTTCTAGATAGATAGGGGGTTGAGGCAGGGGTGCCCGCTTAGCCCAACGCTTTTCGCGACCTTAATCGCTGACATGGAGAGGGAGCTAGAGGAAGGAGGGGTGGGGGGAGTCAGGGTGGGAAGGGTTAGAATCTGGTCACTCGCACATGCAGATGATATAGTGTTATTAGCAAAAAGCGAGGAGGCCTTGAAAGAGATAATGAAGAGGTCGAGAAGATACTTGGATAGGAATCGGCTAGAGTTGAACGCGGAGAAGTCTAAGGTTATGGTGTTCAGGAGACGGGGTAGAAGGGATAAGGGAGGTGATTGGAAGTGGAAGGGAGAGGCTGTGCAGAAGGTGGAAGAGTTTGTGTACCTGGGTTTCCCATTTAGAAGGAATGGGGAAGTGAATGGTCATATAAAAGAAAGAGTAAGAAGGAGAAATGTTGTGATGAGGCAGGTGTGGGGATTGAGGAAGAGGTTGTTTGCAGATGCTTCGAAAAGAGGATGAAGCTGTTTGACTCACTCGTGATGAGTGTGATTCAGTATGGAGTAGAGGTGTGGGGGTGGAAGGAAAGTGAGGAGGTTAATAGGGTGCAGGAGAAGTACATCAAATTGACACTGGGATTGGACAGAAGCACACCCAGTTATATTATTAGGCGGGAGACGGGGAGAACGAGTTTAGGAATCCTGACAGGTAGCCGAGCGTGTAAGTATGAGGCAAAATTCTTAGAAGAGAGGAGAAGTAGTCTAGTGAGGGAATGTTGGTGGGAGAAGGGGAACAGGAGAAGAGATGGCAAGATGGAGGGTGAGAGAGAAAGGTATTTTTGGAAAAATGGTCTGCATGCGGATGAAGTGAGTAGGAGGCACGAGGAAGCAAGAATGGTGTATGAGATTGTTAAGAGGAATGACATAGAGAGAGAGAGGAAAGAAGGAGTGGATAAGAGGGTCAAGGTATAATAAGCAATATTTGTGGATTATGCCAACAGAAAGAGCGCGATATTTGTGTGAGAAAGGAGAGAAAGGAAGCCAGGAGATAATAGCGAGAATGAGATGTGGAAGCATGGAGGGCGCTTGAAGGTTCTGGCTTCCGGAGGAGAAGAGAATGTGTGAGTTGTGTGGATGAGGGTATGCAAAGGTAGAGCATTGGATGGAAGAATGCGAGGAGGTAGAAAGGAGTGGATATATTCATGGAGGTAATTCTGCATAAAAGAGGGGAGGAAAGAGCGATTGCATGGGCAAAAGGGGTGTTGGGCAGGATAAAGAAGAAGAGAAGGAAGGAGAAGGAGGAATGGAAATAGGTGTGTGAGAAGGAGTAGAAGTAGGTGTAAGAAAGATTTAAATAATGTAAATAGTGGATAAGGAATAGCAAATAAGGCCTAAAACATCAGAAATTGGTAGGAACCGCGGAGGCAGAGTTTGTCAAAGCGAGGCTGGCGAAATGTAGGAAAATGCGTGCGAGGCGAAGCGAGGAAGGCAAGGCAATGTTAGCGAGAGAGCGAGCAGTTATAGGAATAAGGTATGGATGGATGATACTGTATACAGTGTGGACGAATTTCAGAATTAAGTATTTGATGTAACAAATTTTGTAAAACATGGTGGTGTAAGCAAGTCAATTTTTCGAGGCCAGTAGGCTGAATAATAAACGTTTATCTATCTATCTTTATACAAGCGGGATTATCTCAACATGGTTATATGACAAACCAAATACTGCAACCATATAGGTTACAAATATGAAAATGGCTGCTAGGCTACATCTTATAGTCTTAAGCACTGGAGAAATTACGATTTCCAGACGCCCCAGGTGCAGGGAAACCATACTGTACATTAACTTGGCCACGGAACGCTTGTCTCCCCTCATTGACAACTGGAAAGTGTTAGAGGACTACACTAGGATTACACATAGAAGCTGGAGTGATGGGAATATAGTTGACGAACTTTCTCTCAATCATCCGATAAGGGAACGGGACAACGACGAAATAGGCGATGCTGACATTCCACACTTAGGCCAAGAAAAGCTTATGGTGTCAGTGCGCTCCTTGCAAACCAAGAAGGCACCAGGTCTAGACAGCATACCAGTAGAGGTGTTGCAAGTGAAAGCTGGCACCAACCCGCAAGCCCCTCTTGAAATGTTCAACTGCTGCTTAAAAATGAGAATCTTTCCCAAAGAGTAGATGATACAGCATTTTGTGCTTATCCACAAAAACAAGGGAGATACAGAAACGCTCAAAGCTTACAGACCAATGTGTATGCTTAACACAGCAAGCAAGCTCTTTGAGAAATCACTTAAACCCCGACGATCCACGATACATGCCGTGCGAGATATACTGGACACAGCAAACCAAGCTCAACAAGGAAACCACTTTACTAGAAAAATCGTCCTTCTGTTCACGTTGGATACAAAAAACGCATCCAAGACACCACGGAAGGACCAAGAAAAAAAAGGGATGGCTGAAGCTGCTCATGGGATTGATCCGAGGGCTCGGTCTCTGGAACTTTGCATATTACGGGATTCTACGATCAAAGATGCAAGATGGGACATATCTATCCAGTTACGCGGATAAGATCCTGACAGTGATCGTTGTACGGAACATCGAGCAAATCTACTGGCAGCTGAACCAGGTTATGCGTCAAATGACAAGGTGGACGGAAAACCATGGGCTTGACTTAAGGATGGAGAAAACCGAGTTGGTGCTGATCACAAGAAAGCAGATACAAATTGTGGTCCTAATGCAGGATGCATCAGAGAAGATCCATATGAAACCCGTAATAAAACACCACGGAATCAAAATGGTCATAAAGTTCAATTCCTAGAAGCAGACAAGGCAAGCAGGAGATAAGGCAGCAGTGGTAACTTCGGCCCTAGGTAGGCTTATGATAAACACACATGGGCCAAGACCAAGCAATAGACGACTGCTGATGTCAGTCCTGCACTCTACCATGCTATATGGACGCGAGATCTAGGCAGATGCGCTCAGAATGAAGAAATATGGACACCAGATGATCATGATACAGGAGACAGGAGCGCGAAGAATTTCCTGATCATACCGCACAGTGTTGGAACCAGGGGTATTGGTCATCGCAGGAAAAATACCAATAGCACTGTTGTCACTCAGGGAAAAACGGATCTTCGAGACATTTTCGCAGGCAAAGCAGAAAATCGCGAAAGTCGAGGCCAGAATACTCACAAGAGGATAGTGAAAATACTAGCGGGAGAGAGACACAAGAGCAAGATGGAAAAGATAGATCGGATAGGTCTGGATAGATCGGAAACATGATGAAGTGAATTACAACTTGACACAATTCTCATCAGAACACGGCTACTTTCAAGCTTACCTTTATAAAGGGAGAAAGTGTCAAACCCTGAATATATATACAGTGAGGCAGAAAGCGAAAATGCATATCACACCTTCTTCGAGTACGAGAATTGGTAGAACAACGAAGTAAACTTGAACTAGAGGTTGACAGCATCACTCCCGAAAACATCGTGAGCGTTATGCTTGAAAGTGAAAAACAACGGGCCCAAGTATGAGACTATATCCAGGAAGCTCGATGACAGAAAAAAATAGAGAAAAACCAGCGCAACGCAGCAACAAACTCTTGAAGGGCGATACGTAAAAGAGAAACCAGAAGAACGAAGTAGCCGAATGCCGACGAGCACGATACGCGGTTTACTTGCGCTACTGAGGACGACGCGTGTATCTTGGACCTACACACCTAAAGATGACAAATACTGGGAAACACAGAAGGTCTAAACATGCCCAATCAAGACATCTAAGGCCAACGAGCCCGTTGCGCGACAATCCCACGCTGCTGAGGACGATGTGCACACCTTCGTTAGCTCATAAAGGTATGTAAAAAACAGAAAGTCAGCAGGAGCTCCAGTAGGCTATGGAATGGCACCCCCTGAAGTAATGCGTAAAACGGATCCAGGGGAATTATGCCAAGAAGTAGATGGTGGTTTTTTAATGGGCAAAAAGACGGAAACAAAATCTCTTCATCGGCATCGAAAGCCCCATACTACCGAGAAGTGCGGACCCATCTCGGTGTCTGTTATCAGATATTACCAAAATCCTGTAAAAAAAAGTCAAGTATTATCAGTCTGAGTCATAGCGAAGCCGGAATTCCTGGAACGAATTCCGGAAACCAGTTGGATCAGTAAATCATGTGAATAAAAATTTGGATTCATATTTTGGATCAATAGAAATTAGAAAAAATTTCCATTGAACAAAATAGTGGCGGAGTGGCTTAAAAGGTGGTAAAGTAAATGGTAGTTATGACAAAACGGATGAGTATCGCATACACAGTCGGGATTCGTCTTATCGTACTCCGACTTCTGATTTGTGGAATAAAGTCGGACTAAATACAAGAAGCCTTGGAACCAAAAATATGCAATCAACTACTGACATTCCTGAAGGAGAGGATTATGGTTTCCAATATGATTGGGACAGATAGTATAGTATAGTAACTGGACTAACGAATTATTTATAACAGGTTCGCACATTTTGGATCTCTTTCTTTTCTAGATTTCAGTTTTTGGAGTTGGTAGCTTGATTGTAACTGTTGCAGGTAGAACAGAATACTTGGGATCTTTGGTTTTTGAAAATTTTGGTCACACTCGTGTCCTAGAAGTGGCCTTCTCTAGAATTGCCGTTTTCCCCCTGGTTAACATTGCAATCTTTGCCTAAATTTATTATGTTTATTGCACACATTCCTCAAATATTAATATAGTGCGAAGGACAAACTAGCGCCTAAAATAATCTATAAGATAACGAGTGTAGTTGATAGGCGTGTAAACTCTGAAGAAGCACTAAAATATTCAGTTATCATATTGGTATCTAAATTATTTATTATTACAAGCTTCAGTTTTTCCTTCGATTGCCAAAAATGAGGATCCTTTGCACTCTGACTTTATCTCCAGCCGTTATCTTCACTTTTTTCGGTAAGAATAAAAACATTATATCGCATTCATATCGACAATTGGATTGCTTATAATTTCAAATCTACCAATTTTCGGGAACTTTCTCTGACAAAAATCCGAAAATATACTTCATTTTCTTATGTATCGTATGTGGGATTAGTCGCGTAGTTAGAATTTGATGAGAGGTGGAGGGGAAAAGTTCTATAATAATATGCACAATAATAAGTTATAAGGTACAGTACTGATTACAAAGAAAAATAAGATTCCTTCCACCATGCAGGAAGGGGATCTGATCCTCTACATGCTGGTCACTTCTGTGTCTCTCTGACAAAAATGCTAAAAATAATTAAACAACGCCTTCTTGGGATGTCTTCATATACGTTTCGCCAAGTTCAGAGACAATGCATTCACAAGTGCTAGAGGAATCTAACCTGACTAGACAGCCCATTGTTTTAGGGCTCCAAAAATGACACGGCAGCTTCCGATTGATTGTCATGCGATAAGAATAAATTGGAACAGGATCCAAACAATGGTTTTCAAATCGACGCCTCCTAATCATACTGTACCTCCTCGGAACAGCATAAACATATTAACGTATCTTCTAACGCTAAATTCATAGTCACCTATGTTGGCGCGTTAAAAACAGAGTGTCATATTTCTGATACGCAAGATCAGAGACGCGTATGTCGTTACCTTAGAATTATACTCACGTATCTCGCAACTGCACATTCATCTACTATAGTAATTTAGTATAGTAGATGAACGCGCAGTTGCGAGATACGTGAGTACGATTCTGAGGTAACGATGTACGCTTCTCTGATCTTGCGTATCAAAAATATGACACTCTGTTTTTAAAGCGCCAACATACGTGACTGTGAATGTAGCGTTAGAAGGTACGTGCATATATTTATGCTGTTCCGAGAAGGGACAGTATGATTAGGAGGCGTCGAGATGATATCACTCCAATGACGATGCGTCACATAATTATTTTCTTGTGGAACAGGCCATCGACACTTCTTTTTTATGACGAGACATTTCGATCTTCGAAGATCTCTGGTTCGAAACATATTCTGCTTATCGGCATTTTGTATCAAAAAGTAATAAATCTACTATACTGATCCGATATGGTAAAGAGTGAGATCACTAGGGAGAATATGGGGAGAATATGCTTTGAAAAGACTGGGAACAACGCCGTCACAGCGCCAGTAATCAGTGCGTATCTTCGAAATCTCCTCGCCTGTAAAAGTACGAAAAATTTCGTCATTTGTTGGTATAGAAATAGGTGGTCGAAAATATATTACGAATTGCTTGCACTTGCCATGGATTTTGTACATAATAGTCGGTTACTCCGTCTACTCTAACTTTCTAAGCTTTTTTCCTTGTACTTATCAGTTTGAATAATCAAATTTTCCAAATCTAGGTTTAGAAGCTTTGGTAAAGTAATGATTCTACGTATCGGGGACACGATAAACCGTGTATTCCACACAAGAACGGGCTTAAAGTATTGACGTAATATGAGCATTACATCACCGAATGAAATTGTCAAAAAATGTATTGCATGCCTCTATCTAGCCGCATTGATCAGGGGCGTACGCAAGAGGTTTTTTTGTGGGTTCTCCTCCCTCCCTCCTCTCATCCATTTTTTACCATCATGGGAAAGTTGAACTTGTCACCTGCCCTCCCCTGATTTGTTTATGCGTACGCGCTTGATATTGGTAAATATTTTTCAACTTGAAATTTATCATTTATATTTGCTCTTACAGAATTAAGTTTGCAGTCCGGCTTTTACGGGAATGAGGAAAACATGACTCGTAGACTTCCTGCTTCTGGAGAGCCTCATCCTTATGTTGCACTCGATCTCTCCTTAGGATTGCATCCTCCTGGTAAACTTTATCCTCTTCCCGGACTTCATCCTCCTGTTAGACTTTATCCTCCGGCTGGGTTTCAAACTCCCATTAGACTTCCGACCAATCATCCTTCTCCTGCAACTGCGGCTGCACCACCTGCTGCACCTCCTGTTCAGCACCGTGTATTAAAATCAGGATTACACGTACACGAGTACATTTTTCCTTTGACTACAAGAAAAATTCAAACGAAAAAATTCCGTGAAGTCTTTGAGGACATAATACCGATTACAAGGAAATATATGGTGATATCAACTTCCTCAGGTGATGTCCTTGCAATAGTGGACGATAGATATGTTCGTCGTGGAATATATAACATGTCTGAAAAACGGAGGAAACTAAGCATGAAGTCTCCATATAAATTGAGCGACCTCACGCAGGACGAAAAGGATTCATGTCATTTGGGCACAAAACTTACAAAGAAGGATTTTCTTGACTTGAACGGAGAATCGAAATGAAAACATGGGACACCAACCTTCAATATCTCAGGCTGGTTTTGAAATTCACAAGTTCAGGCGCATTATTATGTCCCTCAAAATTGAAGCTCAGAACGATGCGAGTGGCGCCCGAAATGGTGTACTTGTATTCGAAGGCATTATTTCATATTCACTGTGGGAAGTTTGTTCAAGTTATTTCTCTATATCATGTAGCGATTATTTGAGCGCTACAAAGAAGAATAAAGTCATTTTTGGAGACCTGAGAAATTGTTTGACTTTCATTGGTATAATGCGTGGAACAAATTCGATTTGTCAAAGATATTGCTTGCTCATATGCTATATAAGGGCTTTATGTGGTCCACTAAAGTAGCGCACGATAAGGTTCAGCTTCAGACAGCATTTAGTATGACGTGGCCTCATTTGGCAAGCGACAAAGTAGGCTGCCTTCGATATGGTCAAAGACCAATTTTAGTAAAAAAGAATAAAAGTATTTAACCTAGGGATATTCTAATAATTAACATTCCCAATATGCCCCTATGTAGAAGAAAATCCCTTGTCATAGATATATTACTAAGAATTCTTCCAGCCTCAAAAATATTGAAGCTCGCATGACGCTGATAAGATAACTTGCTCATATTAGCAGAAACGTTGGAAAATATTTGAGAATACAAAAAAGGTTATTTGTTTGAAATTTTTGTTTACTTTAAATTCAGGAGTTTCACTTCGAGTGCTTTGATTTTCTTTTGCTAATCTCATAATCTGATTCCGTTTTTCAATGGCCAAAAAACATATATACTACAAGAACACGTATAAGATAAAAAATTTTTGGAGGGACATCACGTTTCATAAGCCGGGTGCAGTCGGTCAACTGAACTGATCGTCGTGGACTCGGCTATAGACGGGAGAGCTCGGAAACCATCGCACAGTGGTTCAAAACCTCAAATTTCCGGTCAAAATCCCTAAACATATAATAATCGTGTTAAAAGTTACATATCCGTAAGTTTTTAGGGTCGCTGAATCCGGAAATCTTTTTTTTTTCAAAATTCAAAATGGCGGACACAAAATGTCGGTTGACTTGCATACAGAAATGAAGCATGGAATAAAAATCAACTTTCATCTGCGTTTTCGGAGTTGCTGAATTTGAAAACGATATTTCTTTTTCAAAATTCCAGATGGCGGACACAAAATGGCGGCCGATTTGCATGAAAAATAGAGTATGGAATGAAAATAAACTTTTACTCACGTTTTCGGGGTCGCTGGATTCGTAAATGATATTTGTTTCTCAAGATTCAAAATGGCAGACACAAAATGGCGGCCGATTTGCATAACAAAATAGAGTATCCGGAAATTTATGAAATTTCCACTAATTTCACAGGTAATCAATGGTAACTGAAGCTAAAAAACCTGAAATTGAATTTTAAAATTTCAGTCAATTCATGAAATTTTCGGTAATTTTTACTACTTTCAAAGGTAATTTATGGTAACTCAAGGTGAATAAACTGAAATTCAATAAAAATTTCCATAGATTTCCGGAAATTTTCGGTAATTCACGGTAATTTGATGAATTTGATAAATTTGTATAAAATAATTGCGCATCTGATTTTCCATTTTGGAAGAAGTTCAATACGTTTAAAACATTAGTTTTTATTTGAATTACAAGTAAATGAATAATGTCATAATAATTTCCGGTAATGATTATAAGTTGATTACCACTTACATTAATATATTGATCAAAGTATTGTTGGAAAAATAGGTTTCTTCATCTCTATATATTTAAAGAACGTCGCAGTGATCACTATGTACAAGTAAGAAACGATCTGGTTAAAACATTCGACGACAGGGTTTAGAATTCTCAGAAACTTCTTCGTGCAAAAATAGCTTGAAAGCTCCCTCTTGATTACCCGAATCGCCCATGCGACGAGTCTCTCGCTATGCGCCACGCCAAGCACTTAAAACAGTGCACCGCACGCCTCAAAGAAATCGTTTCCAAAAGAAAACGGGCAAGCTAGGGCAAACAATTTCAACGCCACTTATATGGGGACATCTTCCCGTGTGCAAAACAGTGAGAATCGAAGCGGCCTGATGCGTCGAGGATTACTAATCCCTTATTGAATTCCGGAATTTTTACTGCCCGAAATAGAAAAAGGAGCGCGAGCATTCCTACATCTCTTTCGGACGCGTGCATTAATATTTTCACTTCAAACTAGTACAGAAATATTGTACATATCTTAACGATTAAAATCCATAGGGTCAGGCAGTACTGGTCAACTTGTAACTGCCTTATTTCGACACTTGCATTTCACTAGGACGTGCCAGACTTTTCAGCTGCATAAGAAGTGTTCGGCGGAACGTTCGACTTTGAGCGTATTCCTTGTCGAAACTAATAAATATGAAAATCTGCTCTTTTGGATTTCTCGACAGAAATGCACCTTTTACGTGTACAGTGAATTTCATCTCGATCTAAACTGCTGATTTTCGAGGTATTGACCGGAAATTCGGGATTTTGAACCACAGTGCGTCTTAAGTAAAGATTGAGATAACGCAACTCGCTTGTACTTCTCGGATGGTATGCAACAATTGAAACCTCGCACCCCTTGAAACTATTTGTATCGTTCATAAGAATGTTTCGGATGCTTAGCATGGACACGAACCCTGATTTATCATGAAACAGAACCGTGTCGGTAACAAGAATCTGTGACTTCATCACGAACATCCCAGAAGCTTAGCATTAACATCGTTTAAGCATGGAACAAAACTGTGTTAGTAACGTGTCAGTACCAGAAATCTATGACGTCTTAAACAACATTTCAGAAACCCAGCATCGACCCGAACCCATTTTTAGCATGGAACAGAACGGCGCTCAATTTGCGTAACCTGGCAGCTATGGAGTATTCTGATTAGGCCATGAAGATTCGTAAAGGCAAACCTTTGGAGGAATAATAGGTTTTTATCATTCTTGATCTTTTTCCAAAATGCGTATTTGTGATGTAAAAATTGTGGTGAAGAATGAAATATATGATTGACGGTCGACAGTACTGCACTCACATTCCAATCCAAATCTTCATCTTTAAGAGCATAAAGATGAACATTTCCACTTTTTAAAAATATTTTTGGCGTGTAGGGTCTTTGGGGTTCACGAATTGAATATAATAAATGATATTCCTTTCAAATAAAACTACGAAATTAGGAACTTGGACAAAATTAAGGTCATAAATAATCAAGTTTATATTGATGAATTTATTGAATCCATTAAACTCGGCTTGTCTTATTATTTTGCATGAAAATCTATGTTTATATACAGTGATAAAAAATTTGCAAGTTCTAATAAAAAATTTTGATCCAAATAAAAGTAGAAACTTCAATTTTAAAAATTGTATGAAATATTTCCAAATTTCGAACATTGGGAATATAAAAATGGAATATAAACGAACAGGATGATGATAATTTTCCTTTATAAAAAGACACATTCAAGCATACAT
Organism: Neuroterus valhalla; assembly: GCA_011762715.2. NCBI lineage: Eukaryota > Metazoa > Arthropoda > Insecta > Hymenoptera > Cynipidae > Neuroterus > Neuroterus valhalla. The sequence continues at coordinate 10,796 of WSXT02209858.1, forward strand.
GTGCATCTCCACACAGTGCTAAATATATTTTTCCTGAAGAATAATTTCTTAAACTCACATGGAAAAGTTTCGAGAATTATTTGCCGGAAAAATAGATTTTGGGAAGTGTGAATAAAGAAACGGGGCCCACGAAAGGCTAGCGCCGTCACTGTATGCAAAGGATAGAGCACTGTCCCCTTTTCTTCCTACTACGTTCGAGTTCGCGCATCCAGATGAGCGGTCCAATTTATATGTCGATGGTTCTTCGCCATTCTTGGCGGAAAAATAGACAGTTTTATCGATTTTTCAGATTCAAAAATTCCAGCTATATGGAATTTAATAGAATTTTGGTAGAATTGACAAACATAGACATTCGAAGAAACTGTAAAAAAGGACGGAGGAGTATCAAATATATTATCCAATCCTTCTGATTTCAAGAGACGGAAAATTCGAGCGAAATATTAAACAGAACTCAAAATCTTGTCAAAAAATAAATATACTATGGAAAGTACGGAAAAATGCAAGATATGGAAAAATTAACAAAGAATCTGACAAAAAACTACGAAATAACTAACGTTAAAATATACCTATGAATATATTCACTATCCATATATATCTACTATGAAGTTTTGCAGATTCCTCGTGCATTGTTGGATAGAATAGTTTTACAAAACGACAATTGTTTTTCTTTTTAAATAATCACTTCAACGATGGAGCAGCTGTTGCCTAATGGAAATTTTGACTTCATATTCGTAATCAGCAACCCCGAAAACCCCCTTATTACCAATTTCCTTGAAGAAAGCTAGCACTGCTGCTTTCTCTGATGAAAAAAAGATGTCCTATATTGTAGCCAAAAAGAGTTACCAAACCCTGATCTCGGATAAAAAATCTAAATTCGAAAATGACATCCTTGCCGATCTAGAAAAGGTCAACGATAGTAAGGCTTTTTGGGGCACCGGGAATAAATTTAGAGGCTGGAAGGGGGGATCCGTGTAAGTTCTTTCCGCCAAAGACTGGGAAAATTTCTATCACCTAACACTTCCTCTGAGACGTTTGTCACCAACTTGTTTCACAGATGTACGTCACCCTCTACTCGACGGGGGTATCACATCCCAAGAAACCTTGATTCAATAAACAAATGTAAATCTAATAAAGCTCCAGGACCCGACATGATCTCTAACTGTTTCTATAAGAACTTGCCACAAAATTGGTTTCTTTACCTTGAAACTTTATTCAATAAAATATTTCATAATGAATACATTCCAGTAGACTGAACCAAATCCGTAACACAGATGGTCCACAAGAAACACGACCCTACAAATCCCGACAATTATCGTCCAGTCGCTCTCTTAAATTCGCTACTAAAAATTTTCACTGAAATTTTGCTATTTAGGTTGAAAAAATGGGAATCCTTATGTCACATAATTCCGTAAGTTCAATCAGGGTTCCGTCACGGTAGAGGATGTATCGATAACATATTCACACTTACTGCTATCTCACAAATTTATTTCCAGAAGAAGAATAGGCATCTTCATGCCATAATTGTAGATTTTTCGCGTGCTTTCCCATCTGTGAACCATCCTCTTATCTGGTCAGAGCTCTACAATCTTGGGGTAAGCTCAAAATCACTAGAATCTTACAAAGCTTATATGAAAGAGTTCAACCCGTATGAAGACAAGGGGCGGACTCTCAGAGGAAGTACCCGTTACTGAAGGAGTTCTACAGGGGGAAGTGCTAAGCCCAATCATGTTCATCTTCTTACATCCGACATAGAGATATTTTTCAGAGATAAGGGTTTGGTCGGACTTCGAATACTTGGAAACACGGACATTATATTGCTGGTGTATGGATGATATGATTATTTTTGCTGAAACTAAAATTGATGCAATCAGAAAGCCTAAGGCCCTCCAGGAATATTGTGCAATTATTGAGCTTACAGTTAACAAGATAAAAACAAAACATACTATCTTTAAAAAGGGCAGAATCAGCGATAAGCTTCTAGGCCTAAAATACGACGATAGTCCTCTAAAATTTGTGCCGAAATTTGATTAACTTGGAACTGCTATTGCAAGGGTTGGGGTATCTAAGCAAGCTGCTTACGACGCGGTAAGCAGGGCTAATTTAGCCTGTGCTTCTGCGAATAGTATTTTGATCCGCTCTAAATGTTCCTCGTGGCCATCTATGGCTAAAATCCAAGATTCACTTATCAAAAGTACGCTACTGTACGGTCCCATATCTATGGTCTTGACTACTCAGAGGTCTTCGAGAAAGCACAAGTGTGTTTCTTCAAAAATTTGTTCCGCCTATCTAGAAACACACCTGACTTTGTAGTCAGATTGGAACTGGATTAACTTGCGTTTCTCATCATATAATAAAAATGGCTCTCAAGTGGGCAGCTCAGGTCTTCGAAATGGAAGACTCGCGTTATCCTAAGTTATGTATGCAAAATTTAGCTAAGACTGCTTGCGCTAAGAATCACAAATACAATTCTCCAAACTTTACTCCGATTACCTGCTCTAATGCTTAATTTATCCCTTTGAGTTTCCTCTCGCACCATATATCCAGGTGTCCTACAATCCACTCCTAACGTCCATCTCACATATCGTTTTTGCAACTTTTCCATCTTTTCCCTTTCCTTCCATTCCCACGTTTCTACTCGATATCATGAAACCGGCCATAACAGGGTATCAAACAACCACATTTTCCTTTTCCAATCATTTTCGAATCTCCTTTTTCCTTTACCCTATACCTGCTTCATTACCCCCTGTTGCTTGTTTTATTCTTTCTCTTATATGTGCCTTATGATTTCCATTTGTCTGCAAGGTGTATTCCAAATATTTAAACTCGTTTACTTCTTCTATCTTCTCTCCCTTCCATCTCCTAGTCCATAATTTTTTTCTTCCTCCCTCCTTTTATAAACCTGATTACCTTCGTCTTTCCTACATTCAATGTCACTTTCTTCTCATCTAAGTATTTCTTCAACCCTGTGAATAAACCCGCCAATCCCTCTTCATTCTCTGCCATCATTACTATATCATCCGCGTATGCCAGTGTATACATCTTTACTTTATCGATCTTACCGACTCCCCCACACTTTTTTGCTCATCGCTTCTTTCAAGTCTGAGATCAAGATATCAAATAAAAGTGGGCTCAGAGGACACCCTAGTTTTACTCCTTTCGCCAACCAGAAACTATCGCCTACTTTATCGGCTACCTGTGCCCTGATTTTTGCTCCCGAAAAATTTCTTAAACTCTCTTTATCAGATCTTCCCTTATACCTTCTTAACCATAACTTCTTCTATCTCTTCCCGTCCAGCAAATCGAACGCTTCTTCTAGGTCTACGAATGTAGCCATAAAATCTCCCTTCTCCTTTTTATTACTCCTATTTATTATATAATTTACAGCGTATATGTTGTCCATCACCCCCATTTCTTTTCTAAACCCCGTCAAATTTAGTGACACTATCTCTTTTTCCTCGACTTCTTTCTTCAACCTCTCCAATGATACTGTTACATACAACTTTTGAAGGTTGGCATAAGCGTTACATCCTATAATCCTCTGGCCAAACCTCTCCTGTCCATGACCTATTGCACATTATCCATGCTCATTTCTTTATTTCATTCTCCCCATATTTCCATACTTCGTTTGGAATTTCATCCAGATCTGAAGCTTTCCCTTGTTTCATGATTGCCAAAACATTGATAATTTTTTCTCTTTTTATGTCCCCTCTCTCGTCTCTTTCCCTTCCCTCTCTTCCTCCCTTCTATACTTCATCCCCTTCCCCTCCTAGCAGATCCATGAAATACTTTTTCCATTGTACCATCTTAATATCCTGGCTTACCCTTTCTCTTTTTCTCTCTCTTTATGTACTACTTTTCATACCTCTTCTTCTGTTCTAGCCTTCTCTACCTCTTCTTCAAACCTCCCATCTTCCTCCTTTTTTTCTTATCACACATCTCAGTATTTCCTTTTTTTTCTTCTATATTCATCTCCATTACCTTTTTCATTCCTCCATCTTCTTAGCTCCTATCTCACTTCCTTCTTTTTCTCTTTACATTCTTCATCCCATCCATTTCCGTTTCCTCCCCTACTTACTTCCTTCTTGCTGGTTTCCCCTAACACTCTTTTTATTTCTCTTTTTATTTCTCCTTCCATTCTCTCCATTTCTTCATTTACATATCCTCCTCCCATTTTAACATCCTTCAGCTTCTCTCCTAATTGCTTTTTCCCCTCTATTGCCAAATCCCCTCTTCCTGTTAATATAAGATTTACTTCCTGTTTTACCGTATCTATAGTACTTTTATCACCCTCTATCGTCAGTATTAATGGAAAGTAATCAGAATTTATATATTCTCCTACCTCTAGTTTCTTGATCTTCTCTGTCACTTCGTCGTCCACTATCACATAGTCAATGACTATTCCCTTTTCACCTCCCAAAAGTGTATATTCACCTTCCTCATCCCCCTCCATATTTCCGTTTATGATAAACCATCCCATTTCCTCTAAGCACCTTAGCGATTTCTTCCCTTCACCATAATTATCTTGTATTTGGATTTTCTTCTTCGCTCTTTTCCCCAATCCCTTCATCCTCTATCTCCTATTCTTGCAATTAAATCTCCCCCTATCAAAAGCCTAATCCCCTCTTCGTTTTCTCCCATCAGTTCTTTTATGGACATAGATTTCTCTTGCATATCTCCATTCACATACACTCTCATTATCTTCCATCCTTCTCCTCTAATCTTGATCTCTTTTACCAATTCTCCTTGAATTTCTTCCTTCATCACTCTCCTATCTTTTTCTGCAAGTCATTCCTTCCTTATTCCCATCAACATTCCTCCCATTGCTCTGTCGTTCCTATTTCTCCTCTTGGCATTTTGAATCTGCCAACTGTACCCTCTTGTTACCCTTGTCTTTACTCTTTCCCATCCATTCGCATCTAGCCATGTTTCCATCATCACTACCACCTCCCACTGTTCCAAATTCTCATAAATTCTTTATCTTTTCTCTCCAATCCTGTTACATTCCAATAACATATTTTCCACTCACCTCTTCCTTCCTTTTCTTTTTGTTTTCTGCTATTTCTTATTCTCTTCTTTTCCCTTCCTCTCTCTTCCAATCCCCGAAGACGCACTTCTTACTAACTTATCTGTCTCTTCATCCCAATCCCACCATATATCTTGCATTTTTATTTTCCTATACCTAATCCACGTTTCCTTTCCATTCTCTTTCTCCTCTTCCGCTATTTTCCTCAACTTATACTGCATATACCTTTGTTCCCGTATCCAACCATCTTCTATTCTCTGTTCACTGCCATATAACTGCATTTTCTTCAACATTAACTCCCTCTTATCTTTCCTATTCTCCAATTTCACTAGCGCCATTTTGGCCCTTCTTCCATCATCCTTTCCTTTACTCCTGACTTCTTTCACTTGTACCTTCGTGTTTATCCTACCTATCATTTCTTGTACACTTTCCTTCAAATCCTTTCCTTTTAAATTTATACCTTTTATAATTATATTTTTTCTCCCTTCCTCTCTTTCATTCCTCTCAATTCTTCTTCCAATTTTTCGCAAAGTTTCCCTACTTACATCCGCATTACCTGATTCCTTCCCTTCAAACTTTCGGATTACGCCTTACTCATCTTTCAACCTACTTTATAACTACTCTACTTTTTCTCAAGGCTCCCCCTGATTCTCTAGTCTTTGCTCTAGGTCCAGCATCCTATTCCCTAAATATTCCCTTAATTTCTTCCATTTCTCCATCTCTCTCCTTAGTTCAGCCATTTCTTGTCTGATTTCCTGCTTTATTTCATATCCTCAATCCTTTTGTGTCTTTCCCTGCATTTCCATCACCTCCATCATCATTTTTCTTATTTCTTGTGAACAAATCCCTTCCATCGGCCCTCTTGCCTCATCTTTGTTTTCGTCTTTTTCCGTCTGTAACCTGAATGTTTTTGATTATCCACTGTAGCGCCCAACACTCCCCGCCTTCAACCGCACTACCTCTGGCGCCCAAACCCCTTACCATCTTCTCTTACTACTATACCCGCAGAGGGCCACTTCTCGCGCTACCTCACCCTGCTACTGTCTACCTAATCCTGACTTTAACCCGCACTCATTTCCCTCTTCCCTGCCCTGTGAACTGATCTCCTCACCTTGACCCCACGCCAACTGACAAAAACCAAAGTCCAAACTAACCTCACAAACAAAGTTAATTCACTTCAAATTCAGAAATTGTCACTCACCTTTCAAATTCCTTCACTTCATTAAGGAACCGGAAGTACCATTGAATTCGTAATTAGCGACCCCGAAACGCCCTGATTCAGAAATTTTGGCCCATTTCACGAACATTTTCTACTTTTGGCCAGCTTTTCGGGATTCCGGCCTACTGTGTGGACACCCGAAATCCGCCTACTGCCCTGCCGTATTTCGTAATAAAATCTGTGTGTGTGTGTGTGTGTGTGTGTGTGTGTGTGTGTGTGTGAGTTATTTGCTGAGAATTAAACAAGCTTCCAGAGTCGACTGGTGAACTCTAAGCATAGTACCCTCTTACTCGAGTCGTCACTAGCCTTTTTAAGGGGACCCACGGCTCCAATATATTCAATGCAGCACCTCACGTTCATAAAAATTAAGATATGAACACAGAAATGTCAGGAATTCAATTAAAAACCTTCGAACCGAAGTCAGACGCAAATCCATTTTTCTCTGAAGTGAACGGTGCCCGGATCATTCGAACCTTAACCCAACATCCCATATACTGTACGTACTTATAATAAATGGATATACAGAGTGTCCTAGGTCAACTTGTCAGAACTTATATAGCTGTATAAAAAATCGAAAAAGAAATGTAAAATTCTTGTTCCAACAAGTGTTTGAAGTATTATTTTGCGAGTTATCAATGAATAAAGCTGGACCAATCAGCAGCGCGCTTGCAGCAGCCATAAGTGCGTGAGCAGAGGTCCAACTTCGCGTGAGTGACCACCGTTCCCACAGGAGAGGACGGTAGTCACTCACACGAAGTTAGACCTCTGCTCACGCACGTACGGCTGCTCATAGCGCGCTGCTGATTGGTCCAGCTTTATTTATTGATAACACGC
>WSXT02209869.1:0-17871 GCA_011762715.2 Neuroterus valhalla
TTCATGTATCTTACCTTCTCCTCCTTTCTTTCTCTGCTTAACATACTATCCTTTCCTTCTTTCCTTTCCATTTCTTCTCGGTCTTACCTCCTCTCTCACCTCCTCATTCACTTTTTTGAGTTTTTCTAGAATCGTGCCTACTCCGTCCTCGTCCATACTCTCTACAATTCGATTTTCCATCTTTTCTCTAAATTCTCTCCGCTCAACTTCCCCCCAACTGCCCAAGTTTAGTCTTCTTGCCTTTCCTAGTTTTTTCTTCCCTCTGCCATGCCTAGGGCCACTACATCTCAAATTTGCTATCACCGGGAAGTGCTCGGAACCTATTTTATTGTCTACTTACGTTCTAACCATCATATTCCTTAGTCTCCCCTCTGCCGGTATTTTATATATTAAGGGTTCCGTTCTACCTGTAATTTTTATCTACCCTTTTTCACCTCCTTTAGTATTGCCGTCACAAATAAACCATCTATCCTCCCTCCCCCCAGCAGTCAAAAAGCCTCCTACCTTCCCTATCCACCTCTACAATTTTTTTTAATTTCTCATGAAGATCTCCTTTTCTTCGTCCCACACTTCTCCTTATTGTTTCCCAGTCCAAGCTTTTAGGTCCCGTTCAATTAGCACCAATCCGTCGTTTTTATCCTTAGTCCATTTCTTCATCACGCTCCATCCGTCTTCTCCACTCCACCTCCTATATATGCATACCACTGTGAAACGATTCTTTCCTGCTTCGATTCTATTTACCATTAGGTCCGTAAGCCCGCTGCCGAAAAGTGTGATGATAGTGTAAGGGTGGCCCATGAGGCATTCAGCATTTGCGTACATGGTGAATACTATACAAGCAAAATCAGTGCGTCCCGATGGAACTTGTGGGAAAAAATCAATTTTTTGTCGCAAAAAATCAATATCTTTTGTGATACGTATTACAAATCATATTACAGAAGATATTAATTTTTTTCGACAAAAAATTGATTTTTTTTCACACAAGGTCCATGGGGACGCACTTATTTTGCTTGTCGATTAACCATCATGTGCGCAGATGCTGAATACCTCATGGGCATACGTTATTTTGTAATCAACCTTTTTGGTAGCAGGCTGACGGACTAATTGTTTCGTCATTTTCTTCCGTACTATTATGTTTCTTGACCACTATTTACTCTCCTCCAAGGGGAATGTCTAGCGATGTCTAGCGCAGGTGAAGGTAACGACCTCTTGCTTCAAAAGTGAAGGGGAGACAATAAAGAGAGTCCGGGGAAAAGCGTGGTAGAAAGTCCATTTAAGGAGAGCGACAGAACTCGTAGGTCACCTACAGAAATTGAAGGGCAGTTGAACAGTGATACCCTAGGGATTCTGATATTGGAAATCAAGAAGCTCAGGCAGGAAATAAGGGCGATAAGAAAGAATAGTAGGATTATGGAAGAGAAATGGCGAAAGTGATGAAAAATCTGAGGGAGAAAGAAGAAGGATTACAGACAGTGGCAGTGTGTCGGCAAGGAAGAAAAAAGAAGATGAGTTGAAACAGATAAAAGAGTACAGAAGGGTATGAAAAGAAAGGGCAGAAAAATGATTGGGAGAGGTAGAGGTTAGGTTTGTTATGAAAAATGATGGCAAGTTGGGGAGAGAGAGCAGAAAAGTATCTAGGACAAGGGTGAGGACATAATATTATCTAAGGTAGCTAGCCAACGATCTTGACTCATAGTTTCTGACACTTGAAATGTGTATCACAGTCCAATTACATAAATTAATTTTTCTTGAGTTATTGTGCAATGAAACAGACAGACATACATACATACATGGATAAATTAGAGACGTTCGTGAAAACTCGTTTTTCGGGATTCGGCGGGTCTCAAAACGTGCATATTCAAAAAAAGAAAGGGGGGTCAAAATTTACACAAATCTCATACCTCTTGTGAAGAGAATGTAAAAATCCTTGTTTCCCATCTGTGATGTCACATTCTACTTTATATTCCTGAAATCTCATACAGCTTCCGTCGAGTGCAGATATTTATACTTTCGAATCTAAAATGACGGTAGGAAAAAATTCCTTAAATATGGATATATGAAAATGAAATTGGGAAATGGATATTAGAGAGAAGTCCGGAAAGCGGTGATTAATCAAGAATAAGCCTGAGAATCGCAGGTGTTGAGGGAGATAATCGCTTCGCGCTGACGATTCCTTCGTTCGTCAGAAATAACGTTTGCCGTCTAACACGAACGGTGGCATCGACCCGTATCGCAATTGGGTTTGCAATTACCAGCAATTATTTTCGTACATCGTTAAACCGCTGGCCTACGCAGCGCGTAATTGCGATCCCGGAATATATTGCCGCATAGCCGTCTTTTCGAACATAATTATTTCACTCACCACCGATTTTGGAACCTGCCGGCGGCGAGCGGACGTCGAGTTTACTTCGACCTGCCTGGCATCCATTCAAATTCTCTAGAATTTTCCCTGTAAATTTATTATATCCCGATGCGCATTACACACGATATACGAGACAATAACCGAAATAAAAAAAGCTCGCTCTAGAGCTTCGCTGATATTCCGCAAAATCGAACTGAGAGGATTTGAATGAACGAGTAGGATAAATTATTTTTTTCGATGGCGTGCAAATAAACGTTTACTAGCCCTGCTTTCAAGAAAGTTTGATAACCTGGTTTATATTACAGGCAGGAAAAAGGGAAATATGTTGTTTTTTTTACCATTGAATATGTATATACGCAAGTAAAAATTTGAATTATCCTGATTCCATTCATTCATTCATAGAAACTTTGAATAACAGGATAATACAATGAGCTCCCATTTATGATTTATTTGCCTTTTATCTGATAAGAATGCAGCTTAGATGTTTTTTACAAACAAAAATGAGCATATCGAAGAATCATTTTTCGTATACCGTAATTTAATAATAAACCTATACTTCGAATGCTTGTTATACAGCATGAATATTTACAGCAGTTCTTTCTGATGATTAGAGTGTCATTAAAGAATAATTCAACTATCGCAAGCATATTTAGGCGCTTGAAAGCTGATAGTGCAAAATCGGTCTTATATCTGATATTAAGAAATTGGGATGATTCTTGCCTACTCTAATTTGCAGTCAATAATATTGCCAATATATTCTATATGCTGGAGATAAAGCATTGAATTTCGAAAACTACATAATTCCACTATGACTAAATAAAAGTGTCGAAAACAATTTTTTTTTCCAATTTTGGACCTCTATTAAATGTTTAGTGAACATTTCAGTTTACTTCTAGGCTTCAGTTTACTTCCTGGGAGGAATATTGCTGGTTTTTACGATGTCGATTGTTTCGTCATATGAAATGCTATATCCTGTTTCCATATGATGGTCATCTGATGCTCCTGCTTGCGTGCAATGTTTTCGCCGGAATTAAATCTCAAGCTTATTTATATTTTTGCTCATCGCCCTCCCGATTCCTTCAATGCAGACTTCGCCACACGTAGACCTAAAAGGTGCTTTCCCATCGGTGGATCGCGGGAGAAAGCTGGAGGTAGGAGCAGTTGGGGATTGAGGGATTGCGTTTGCAGATGGCATAGTGTTGCTGGCAAAAAATGAAGAAGTATTGGAAGTGATGATGAAGACGTTGAGAAGGTACCTGGATAGGAGTCGGTTAAAGTCGAATGAAGGAAAGTCCAAGGTTATGGTGTTCAGGAGAGGAGGTGGAGGAGACAAGATAGAAGGCAGAAGGGTTGGGGAGGATAAGAGAGTCAAGGTATAAGGAGAAATATAGGTGGATTATGCCAATAGAAAGAGCGCGGTATTTGTGTAAGAATAAAGAGAAAAAAGTGAGGAAATGTTAGCAGAATGAGATGTGGAAGCATGGAATGCGTTAACAGGTTCTGGCTTCCGCAGGAAAAAAGGATGTGCGAGATGTGTGGAAAGGGGTATGCAAAGGTGGAACACTGGTTGAGAGGATGCGAGGAATTGGAAAGGTGTGGAGTTAGGATTGAATTATTACTGCATGAAAAAGGAGAGAAAAGGGCGATTGAATGAACTGTGTTCAATTCCTTTTGTTAGTTATCTTTACCTGTTATGGAGGCGGCTCCATAATCGGAACTTTACGTTGTTCATCCAGTCTGTGTCTCCAGGTAGCAAAAGTATCGTCAACGTAACTGCACCGGAATCCTAATTTGAGCTTGGTTTGGTGGGAGATTTTAGATACCAGATGTTCCATAAAGATGTTGTCAAGTGCAGGTGAAATCGTGGATCCCATTGTTGCTCCTGAGGTCTTTTCGTAGAATTGATTATAAAAAAGGAAGCAAGTATGATTAGGGTAGTTTTCTATCGGAGTGATGAGTTCGGAGGGAAAGTTTGTGAAGGATTTAAGGATATCGATTGTATCAGGGATTGGTCTAAGTCTTGTAGAGATAGGCTTAGTTGCCACTAATATAGATGTTGTTTCTTTGTCAAGTTTAGAGTCCTTCAGGAGGGTTTTCGTTATGTTGACTATTGTTTCAGTAAAGTTTTTGCAGTTCTTTCTATTCATTCTTAGTTAGAAGGTTCTTCATTATGTTGTCCTAATCTTCGTTATCATGATAACTATCGTTCCTTATTTGCTGTGTTTTCTTTTTTAAATTTAGATTGAGCAGGGAATTCTTGCTCGGCGTAGGTTGCTGCCATCCTCCGTTGAAAACCATTCGCTTTTTCGAGTGGAGGGTTAAATATTGTAGATTCTAAATTACTCATAATTTCTTCTTTCGGAATTTTAGAGGAAGCTACTGGAAAACTAAGTCTTTCAGACAGAACTAAAATCATCTCAGTGCCTAGAGGCTGCTGAGAGAAGATTCTCACCATGTTTGTTAGTAGTTTGTGCTCTATTGGAAGCGATTTGTCAAATTTTTATTGTTGTCAGTACCATGGAAGATGTTTAATCTTATGAGCTTGGTCAGAAGATATGCGGTCCAATATAGACTGAATGTCAGATTTGGGGTCGTTTGCTAGGGATCGGTAAATTTACAATAGTTTCTTGGACGTAATGTACAAAACGAATTTGATATGTTGTATTCTTTCTTTCAACAGAAGCAAACTAGTTCGATGGAAAATTGATCTGGGTTTCACTGTTTCCAATGGAATCTTTAATTTTGAGAATTTTGGAACGATGTTATTATCTTTGCATCTTTTCAAGAATGATAGAGATATCAGTGGCTTACCTTGAAAAGACCTAAGCTTACTAAGAGTGTTAGTTTTAGTGGGTAATTTGAAACACTTCCTTTCAATATAATGGCTCATCGTGAAGGAACAAGCCTATCAATATGTACACATGTTTTATAGAAATGTAGTAAATTCAAGAAATGCTAGCTTATGTCTGCTCTGATTCAGACCTTTACTTCTCTGACAACTTTCTTTTAGACTTATGCCTTGTACTCTGCTTTTTTTCAAAAATGGCCATTTTTTCTTGAGCTAGTCTTGGAGTTCGTACGTATTCGTCCTAATTCCCTGAACCACACACGCACAGGAGACAACAGACATCCTTCTCATATCTTTCAACTGTTCTTCTCTTGTGGCACAAGCTAGCAGGAATGATGTTTTTCGGGTGTGCGGGGTAAGCATTCAAGTGTATGACTTTATCAATAATTCTTCTGTAGCCATAATCCAAATACCTTGACGAAGAAATGCTTTGCCATGGATTAAGAAGATCAGCCATCTCTTCACCGTTGAATATGACAAAGATTGTCACCCACCTTACATGTGACAACTTCCCAGAATCTTGTGCATATAAATTCGATGTACATTCTCAGCTGTCAACAGCCAGACAGATTTCTGAAAGATATCTTTGGTCTATGTCGAGATCACTGTCAGCTTCCTGCGAGAAATTGCATTCGATAGGTCCGAAATCAACAATAGGTATTGGATGACAAGATTGTAAAATATTTCCTATCTGGACAGAAAATCCTTATGAACCAGTCATTTCGTCGTTGACTTCTTCGAGCACATGACGAAAACCTTGCTCATTGCTATATAACTAAGGAACTACCCACTGCAGTGGCCTTTGAAGTTTCTATACCAAGCGATAAAGATTGCTACTATATTTCCTAGTGTTTGTTGTACAGCAATCACTTCCGAAGAATGCGAGACTTCGTAAATCAATTCTCTTGTCGACTCAACAGTTGTGAATAGTGGTTCAAACATTTGAAGTTCCGATCGTTTGCGCCTCTACCTATACTGAGAAGAGAAATCTAGGCTCCTGTATCAGAGAAATGTGTTCTTCCGCTTGAGTTCATCTATGCACCGTCTCATCTTATGTTCTTACAATTATTCGACTTTGGTCCTTCCTACCGTCGCATAGTGGGAACAATTCCGAAAATGCTGGCCAAAACCCCCCAAAAATATATTTTTTTCTATACGATTCTTCAAATGTATTTTCTTATAGGACAGTTAAGACCATCGAATTCCGGGAATTAAACATTAAAATTACCAAAAGCTTGCCTAAAGTATCACTTCGAATCTGGTATTTGAGTGCGAAGATTCGTGCGCGTGCAAGGCGCTGAAATACGTGCGTATACGAATGTACGTCAGGCAGTGAAAAAGGTTTTCTTTTTTTATTCTGCAAAATGGTTGAGGCACAGGAAGATATGTAGAATTAACATAAATTATGGACAAATAAGAGATTATTATTGCATAAAAAGTAGTTAAGAAAAATTAAAATCCTAAAATGCAATTTTTTGAAGTTGAAAAATCATATTCATGGAAGGATACAAAAAAAGGTCCACTCTGCTCCACACTAAAACTTGTTAAGGCTTGCTCCTCGCACATCAGTTTTTCAAAGGAAACAAGATTTTATAGCTTCTAGCTGCCAAACTATCTCCAGTATAATTTTGTATCCAATTTTTGAAGAAATCGAGAATTCTTTGCATCTATATTTCATAATGCGTTGATCAATTCTCGACTTTCTTTTCATTTCAGATTCAGTTGACAAGCGCGGTATTACGCGGAAGGAACTGTTCTTCCTTTTGGAAGGACACTTAAAAGACAAAATAGGTGATATATATAGGATAGCGCAGAAAGAAGTGAGTACTCAAATAAAAGATCCTGTTGAGTTAACCGAGAAACGAAAAACGGCTATTTGCACCAATCGGAAGAAAATTGACGTGATATTGAATCCTTCATTTTGTTTCAAAAAAAGTCATCACTGAATACAAATGATAAACACGAATTCTAAAAAATTTGTCTACTAAGCGTATTTTCACTTTCACAAACAGAAATTAGGAATACGCTTCGTAGAAAATTTTTTAGAGTTCCTGTGCACCATTTGTATTCAGTGACCTCACAGAACCCCCACACCAAATAATTCCCTTAGACCAATTTTTAGAAGAATCAAAACTTTATTTAACATACTCGTCCACCATAATGGATCCGCCTTTTTGTTTCTGGAAATTTTGATACTGGATTCGAAGTCAGCGACCTTGAAACCCCTATTACACTAATTTTTCAAGATAATTGGAACTTTATTTGGCATACTCGTCCGCCATTTTGGATCCGCCATTTTGTTTTTGAAAGTTTTGACACCGGAATCGTAATCAGCGACCTCAAACACCCCTAGAGAAGAAAATTTGGCCCGATTTATGCACATTTTATAGTTTTGGCCAACTTTTCGGGATTTGGTCCCACTGTGCGTCGGGATATAGAGTGCATCTCTTTCCATTTTTGCCTGACTTTGTTTTCGTCAATGCTGAATGCTTCAAATTGAGGCACTCAATTAGACATATCGTAAAGGATAGAAGAAGCAAGATCTGCCAGACATATGTCTGTGATGACATACATTTCGTTCTATTCATTTTCAATATGGTTATTTTTTTTACTGTCGTTTATACTTTATCTACTGCTGCTAGCTTCCGTTACAGTCGAGTTTGGATTTAACTTGCAACTGCGGTTTCGAGGTGTTTTGTGTCCTTAGCAGGTTTGCTATGGATTTCAGTTTTTTCGGTATCAACCAGCAGGAGTGGGGAAGCCGGCGTTCGCACGCTTTCCCTTCCAGGGAAGGTGCTTGCTTTTCTCCTGCTATCAGTTTCGGTTCTGTCTCCTGCCTGTAAACAGTACGCTTGTACGCTATTTTTTCTGTTGAACAACGAGTGATGAATCTGGTAGTGATTTTATCTCTTTGAAGAGACGATGATCCAGTAGGAAGTCTTCCATTGCTCGCTCTTAAGAAAAATAATAGTAATCGGCTTTCTAAAGAACAAGTAATAATCTGTCCACATCCTGAAGGTTTGATTCAATGCTTTTCATGAACGAGAGCCTATTCATGTCTCTGAGAAAAAATTTTCTCATAGGTACTAGTAAATAGTTATTGCAGCCTGTTCCCTCCTTTGCAATTTGATTTTCTCTTTTGATCACCTCAGAAATCACCCTTTTTTTCATATTTTTTTCATTTTTTGTGTACCAAGTTTAGTGAAGCATTCATATTTTATTTGAGAACATTAAAATAAGCATACTTCATTAAACATCAGGTATAGGGAAAGTCTCAAATCACCAAAATCATTACCAATTTCTAAAATATTGCATCCTACCTCAGGCGTCAAAAATCATAAGAATAGTACGACTTTTGCGATTCAAACTTTGTAGTAAAGCTATAACAATGAGGTATCAAATGTGTGAAAATTCGTTGAAATTTTGCGAAACGCAAGATGTTGCATTTTCGTAAAATCTATATGTCGTAAACCATGCTCGAAAAAAATTCAACCGGTGTCATATATCTCTTGATACACAAGTTGTGAGCAGGGGTCGTTCTTGAACTGGTTTATTATGTCAATGCTAGTCTTCAAGAGAATATTAAGATCGTCGACGCTTTTGTTTCATGTGACAATTACAAAATCCTACATAATTATCAGCACAACAAAACTTCAATCGCAAAAATCAGACCATTTTTACTTTTATTACGGAACTATAATGATGACAATATGATAAGGAATCATATGCGTGAAAAGCGTTTGAAAATTTCCCGGAACGCAAGAATTCATACATTCGTAAAATTGATAGGTTGTAAAAGATACTCGTGAAAATTTCAATCAGTGTCATATATCCCTTTCTAGACCCCAATGCTAGCACTTCTCCAACGATATTGTAGAAATTTCAACCGGTATCATGTTCTAGAGTCCATAATGCTTTTCCGTTACGTGATGTTACGTTACGATACGGTGACTACCAACGAAATCTCTCTACCCTGGTATAAGGAATTTCGTTTCAAAAAGAGACAAAAGCTAACAATCCATGAATGCTCAACATTTTAAGAAAACATGTGTATATACTGTTGGTCAATCCTCACCAAAAATTTGGGCCCTTTAAAGTTTGTTGGTTTCGTTTTCATGGTTGTATTACAGTGTATAATCATTATCACCAGCTACAAACAAATTAGATGCTTTGCGTGCTCACAGCGTTTCCGCGCAATGTTTGAAAATTCTGAGAAAAATCCTTCTAGTTCAAAAGAGAGTATGCTGCTAAAATTTCCTGGATTCGAATTTGCTTTGATACCTAGAACGATACAAAACATCCAATGTCGTGTCATCGTTTTCACAATTTACATGTCTCGAAGGAGAGTCGACAGCTGGCTCCATAATCACGGATTACAGCTTGCCAGTAGGAAGACTAAGGTCGTAGTCCTCACCAGGCAGAGGCATTTTAGCAAACCGCGAATGTATTGGAGTACCACTTCATGATCACTTAATTTCATGATCATGATCGCCATGACGGCAAGCAAAGATAAGACAATGGTAGGTATGCTTCATAGACTTATGCCAAACTTTGCGAGCTCTAAGAGCTGCAAGAGAAGGATTCTGTTGAGCGACGTGAACTCTAATGCTCCATAGGACAGAAGTGTGAGCAGGCACTCTTGAGGTTGGCTATCACAGGAAGAAACTTTTGATTGTGCAACAAAAAGATAATGCACCTGGAAAAGGAAATTAGCTTTTCATTAGTGCAAAGAAGACGCAAGAAGAACATGGACTGTCAGGAGGTGAACTTTCTCCTCACCCAGGTCTTTTCTGGTCACGGCACTTCGATGTTTACTTCCATCGTAGGAAAAGGAAACCGGGTCCTTACGGTGATTACTGCCAAAACTAGATTGAAAATGTCGAACACACTTCCTTCGACTCAACAGATGAGCGGCTGAGAGGAAGGAAGCTGAAGATTGATCTGAACGCCAACATTACCCTGGATAGCATCCTAGAGCTAATGTTTCGCTCCCGCACCAACCAGGACAACATAGCTCAGTACATTGAGAATGAACGAAGATAGAAGAAAAGGTAGGAGAAACTCTAAAAGAGGAGCTGATCCTTCATTTTCTACAACATGTTGAAGGCCGACGAACCTAAGTGCGATAAGAGGTTCCAGAGTTCTGGGTTGGCAGTTCCTTTTTTCCTACTTTGAGCAAGATTCTACTTCAATATATATATATATATTCAATATATTTCACTTCCAATAAAATTATTCAAAAAATGAGTATTTTTAATAATTAAAATTCTTTTTTCTGTGCATTGTTTTTCCAGTTTTCACTTTTGGATGTTACAGTTTGTAGTGTTTGGTTTGAAAGGTCCAAGAAATAAAGACAATTTTGATTTAGTAGAATTTAGGCGACATTTGAGACTCGGTATGATCCCTTGTCAAGCCTGTTAAAAATAAAAACTTTATTGATGCGAATTAACCTGTTCAAATTGTGAAGGACGCTATCTTGGACACACAGGCAGACCTCTCCATCTGAGAATCAAAGAACATATACGTCGAAATTTAAATGTAGATGATATGACTGCTCTCAAACGACACAAAATTGAGACCGGACACGACTTTGATTTCACACATCCTAAAATTCTAGCTCAAGAGAAGAATTTCAAAAAACGCCTAACGATTGAATCATATTTCATCAAAAAAGAAACTATGTCTGTTAATTGATTGATCGATTTAATGTGTCCCCTGAGGGTTTGTATTTTCCTCGAAACTCTCCACCATTCCTTTACACACCCTACCACTACCTGAGTAGTAAGTAAGAGGGACCTACAGCTCAAGGTGGGTTCCGAACCACCAAGAACCCCAACTTTCAGTACTTAGAGTAACGTTTTTCTCAAGAGGTACCGGCACCACGACTTTACGGAGATGGAAACTCTCTTGCTAGGCAAGTATTCACCGCTGGACCGCCGAAGCTCTTCCAGAGTGCAAGGCGAGAATCGAACCCACAACCAGCCGGCATGGGTCCGAAGCGCATGCCTTAGCCCCCACGACCAACTGACCACTCTTACTATGTCTGTTTATCTAAGATTTGATAATTCTAAATTACCCGACCTCTACAGATCATTATGTAAGTTATAGAATAATTTTATTTATCCTTCATCCAACTTCAATTATTTACTGATCTTTCATCCTCATGCTCAAAAGAAGTCGCATCTCAATTTTCAATTTCTTGCCTCAAATAACCTCGATTCTCTGCCTTTTCAAAAACACAGTACTGATTTCTGCACCCTGGTTGTCTTTTGAAGCACTAGTTTCAGTTTACGAAGTACAAGAGGACGATCTGTTTATTCTCTGAATCTTTGGTCAATTTTTGATTCCTGACTCATTACTTGACAATTTTCAATCACTGGATTATTGGTAGAATAAGGTATTTAATTTATCAACCATCATTCCTTACATTAAATGTGACATAGATCCCGTTAAATCAACGTATTTTTTACGAAAAACAACCTTTTATTTTTATCGTTATAATAGAAATATTCCGGAAAATTTTTTTGTTTTCTCTAACACAGATCTTTATTGTAAGCTCACGTTGTTAAATAAAATAATTTACGAAAAGAGCATCGTTAATCAAAGTAAATATAGCATAATTCAATGTTCTTGGGAAGTTGTGCCCTCAATACTCCGGTAACCTACAAAAATTACCACGATCACGTCACTCTAATACGTTCTTCTCACTATCCTTTCATAAGGTACAAACATTTACTTATTTTATATTCTGTCTTTTCTAAATTGTTTCGACTAACCTTACACTATATTTATAAATTATTTTGTACTCCGAAATTTTTTGCTTCATATTCTTTGTTTTCACAATGCAACCATAGGTTTGAGTTTATGTTTTGATTTGTAAAAATTAGTCTTACTTCTATTTTCAATAAAGTTCTTGTTTTTCAACAGGCTTGGAAAGGGACCATATCGGGTCCGAAACGTCGCCTAAGTTCTAATAAAATAAAATTGGCTTCATTTCTTGGATCTTTAAAACGGAAGACTACAAATGGTATTCTTTTTTCTTTTCCTGCACGATTTGTATGTCATCAAAATTTGGTATTTTGGAGCAGTTCATCAAAAACTGAAATATCCTATTTTTGATAATGGAACAACTCAAAATCTTATAGGAATATATTTATAAATAGAGGTCAAACAATATGGTAACTTGAAATACAAAAAACTAAATAGGGATCTTGTCCATTCGTAAGACCTTCATGAAGTTAATGTTCCTCCGAATGGTAACATTTCAATTTTTCATCACAGAAAAAAGATATTCAATATAAACAACTTTTCTTATATTCATGTTGTTTTTATTTATAAGATCTCGACTGGGTGTGGGGCCAAGGTCCACGCGGGAAATTCACTGAAAACATCACTGAACCTTCCTGAATAAACTTTCTCGGTGATATTTCCCGCTTGCTCAAAAATCACTCGACTTCCGGAATGCTTAGTCAAAAAATACATTCCTATCTGTACGTCGAATGCGGGAAAAAAGTTTGGAACACGTGCTTCAAGATTTGTTTTGGAACCTTTTTTTTGAAGAAACTTTCCGTGGATATGCCTGCACAAAGATGAACAAAGTACTTATTCACTTACTCCTCGATATTTTAATTATTATTGTCGGTTACGTAAAACAATACGATCCGTTCGATTGTATTCAACACAGCTCATAAAATTGGAACTTAAAACTTAGCGTTACTACCCACGATAAAACTAGGTTAATTTTTTAAACTATTCTTCAGGTTTGATACGTAGAAGAGTTGGTAAATATCTTTTTATTACGTCAATATTAAGAGAAATCCTGTTTATATAAAAATTCCTAATGCTGGCCAGCTTCTTCCATCTTCAATAAAACTACACAATCGTGGAATGTAGTTTACAACATTGAAAATGGATCATTTCACTGGAAGAAACTGTTTGTTCTTCTATTGCTTGAATTTTTTCATCTCCAAGTATTTTTTATTATTCCTTCCGAACCTACTTTCTGCTTACCAATTTCAGTAGATGGACAATCGGTTAATTACAACTACAAAATTGTATGTGATTGTGTTTCGTTTGCGGATATTGCTACATATTCCGATTTGCTTTGCAAGTAATCTTCAAAGAAAATTTAATACTAAATATGAAAATGAAAGCATTGTAGAAGGAATATGAATTTTTTTCTGAGTAATCTAGCGACCACAGATTTTCTGAATTACTCTGCCGTCAGTTCATCGTAAAAGCTTTATTGGAAGCTGGTATACAAGTAACATTTTACGATGGATTCAAATGTGGTCGTGGTTCTGCAACTGCAGTAAAATCCTTCAACCAAACGACCTCGCGAAAATTGCATTCAAAAACTTAACTAAAAATGTCAAACAGAGGAGATATAATGGAGACGAGAATGCACATTCTTCCAAAATAATTAATTTACATATTTTAAATATATATTTAATTACCAGTTTTTTGCATCTCACAGTAAAAATATTTCAACGCTATTAGGTTCACTTCTAAATTTAAATTGAGAAGTTTGAATTACTTAAACTGTTCACAATTAAATTTATTTTCGTTTCTTATTATAGACTCTAACCTCCACTAGCGAAGTTTATTTTTTCAGCAACTCTTTGTCGAATGATAATATACACAATTCTTTTTCTTGTTCACGTTATAGCGTTAAGGTTAAATAACAAAACAGAAAAAAGTGGTAGCATGCTTCCAAGATCAATTTGAGTCCTCAACTAGAACATGAACATTTCCTCGAATTTTCATTTTGAAGAGGAAACGGACCACAGCTGACAGGTCTAGAGCGGACTTCAAAAATAGTGGTAAATTGATTCCACTGTGGAACTAGATATATTTTTCCCGCTTTCATCGAGGACGTATCCAATGCTGTGTTTATTTTAGACGAAAAAGCGAGCGAAAATCTACTCTTTATTTTTTTGTCGAATGCAATGTTTGCAGTTGATTGGATAACACTGTGGTAATTCAAATTTCGGAAAAAGCTTCTGGCATATATTCATGACAATTTCTTGAAGGAGTACTACATATTGCAAATAATGTCCAATAGAAAGCTTTCTACAATTATAAACAACTTTTTAATGAAAGAGGCATTGCTCCCTGCGCACTACGCGCTGACCCTCCTATTGATTTTTTTTTTTTTTTAAATGGAGATATAGAAGAGTACTTTTATAATTAAGTTCTTTTATTTCAATTCAGTCTTGGAAGGCTTTTAAGAGGTATCAATTTCGATATTCGAAAGAAAATACTCAGCACTCATGAATGAAGGCCGCCTGCGGACTATTTTTTCGAATTTATCATACTGTCCTCTCTGCATTCTTATCATTCATTTTTGAGAAAGTATAAGTATCGTCCGAAATTTCGTACCTGGAATTTTCAACAAAACTCCATGTTTCTAGACCCTCCGGAGCTGAAAAACAGATTTTGTCAATAATGTATGTCTATTGGCCCGTACGTCCGTCCGTCCGTACTTGATAATGAGTCCAAAAGTAAGAATGGGTTTTTTAATCCGCCTCACTTGACGATCGGTTCTGATCTTATCCCTCAACCACCAGAAATTGTATGGAACAAATGAAAAATCGAATTTGTAACCCAACAACGAAAAGTATGCAAGAATGTCCAAATGATGAACTTTAGCTTTTTGAGAGACCTAAAAAATCTGTCCTCAATCATGTTTTCTGAGGACTGGTAGTTTTGGTTTTATCCATCGAAACTGCGATAAAAAAATTAAAATTCACAATCCCACGGCCAACGACATTGGGAATGGAATCATTATTCGATACGACTTGTGGTTTTGGTTTCAACCATAAAAAATTATAGGTATAAAATGAATCTGATTTTGTACCTAACAATGTAAGACATACAAAAAATTGTTGACAGTGAGAAATTATAGTTTCTTAAAAGATCTACATATTGCTTTTCAACCATTTTTTAATAGGGCTCGTAGTTCTGGTTTCAACCATGGAAAATTTGATTAAAAAATCCGCGAAAAATCGAGCGCGAAGTGCGAGTATTACGATGAGAATGTGCACGTAGTAAATTCGAAAAATAAAGAAGCATCGATGAATTTGTATCTCGAAGAGATGATTCTGCTGGATTCACTTCGGAATATGCATAGGTATCAAAATAAGAAAGAAAGAAAGCGCGGAGCGCGAGGTATAAAAAGTTCCGAGCGCGAATCACGAGTTTGATACATTCTTGAGCGCGAAGACTGAGATCTAGCGGACGCGCGCCTCAGGCACAATCAAACTCATATAATTATATAAATATAATTCTATAATATATTATATGATTACAATAACATCTTTTATATACGCATACAGCACACACGGATTTGAATATCCTCTGATTTGGCTCTGGCCCAATATAAGACCAAAACTGAACGAAAATCGGGCCAAGTCAGGGATATTAAAAATCCTGGCCATCTTATCAGACATGATTTACAGAAAATTTGTAGGTATTTTTCAGGTGGAAAAATGTTAATTTGAACACATGATACAATAATTGTTGCTAAAAATTGTCTGGGTAATCAACTTATCCTCTTTCTTCACGCCTTAAGAAAGTGTACAAAAGCGCAATTCAATATGAACATTCATTCCAAAGACGATGCTTACAAGTTCTTCTATCAAAAGTTTCTAGAAGCCAGTCAGAAAACATACAAAGCATAGAAGTTTGTGATATTGTCTGATAAAAATAAGATAATTGTGAATGCAATCATTTGAATTGAATAGAAAAAAGTTAATACGATCTTAATAACAAACACCCATGAAAACACAAGATCACTCTACTTATCCTCCCTCGTACTATAATAATAAACTTATATTTGGAAGTGATACATTTTCTCCATGGTGATGAAAAGTATGCTGTGTTCATAAGGAACTTCAGGGGACCAAAGGTCCGCGAGATACCGTTCGGAGTTGGTGCTACGCGCGATCGCAGTATCGCGGTGTCACTCTGTGCTCCCACTATACTACCGTTTTTCAAAGGATATTCATTTTTCTCGACAAAAAATTAATTTTTTCACAAAAGTTCCATGGAGACGCACTGATTTTGCTTTAATATTCTTCACCATGTCCGCAAATACTGACTGCCTCATGGGCATAAATTATCATGTCATTACACTTTTTGACAGCGGGCTGACGGACCATAAGGAAGCTATCAATTTCTCCTATCAAGAATAACGGATGCAGTATTGGTTTCCAAATGAAAATTCCTATTTTCAGGAAATTCAGATTAGGAACATTATTTTTTAATGCTCTAGAGCCCCTCTTCTATAGCAGAATAATTGTATATCTCTTTTTTTTCCGCGCTCCGATTGGATGTTGTACCTGATTTCGATCAGTAAATTTCTGATTAGGAACACTGATCAGCGCTGGCAAAATATTTATCTATGAAGAAAGATGATTTTCTTCTATTCCCAGATTATTACGAATGCAGTTTTGGTGGGAAAATCTATCTTTTTAATGAAATGAAATAGAACTGGAACTGATTTGCAAACTTACCTCAGCTTGTGTTCCGTGTGGGGTGATTCTCCCGTCGCCTTGAAGTCATTTCCAGTCTGAAACACAGAACGAAGACGGGAATCAAATTAACTCCCTTTAACTACCTCCCAAGTGGACCACATTTCAAACTATCCCATTGATTTTGTCTTTGTTTCTGCAGCAATAGATAAAGTCACAGTAGTACAACCCTTAAGGCCATGTTAAACTTACCCGATTCCTACCTTATCGACATCTTTTTTTTGCAACAACTCACGTCTGCACCGAAATAGATATCGAGTTCATATTTTGAGAAAAGCTTTTGGAAACAATAAACTACGTTTGTATACAGCATTTTGAAAAAAAAATTTTTTTGCCAATTTTTTATCAAAATTTTGAACCAAATGTTGTATACAAACGTAATTTATCGTTTTCTAAGGCTTTCCTTAAAAAATCAACTCGATACCTATTTCAGTGCGGACGTGAATTGTTGCACAAAAAATCGATAATTTGGGTCACGTGAACCATGTTTAACATGGCCTTAAAGGGTAAAATAGCTGACAGAGCTGCATCTCAAATGGGCAGATCACAGCGTCGGAGAAATGGTAAACACATCTCTAAAAGTATTGACGTCCTCAACGGATACGAAAACTCAGAAATTCTCGTCAAATAACGCTTTTCTTGGCAGCCGATGTGTCCATGACATCTGTCCAAATAGCGTCGCGACAAATTATAATTACCATGGTTGAACTATTTTGGGTCGACGGTTCAAATCGAGTCAGATGTGGCAAGTCTCATTTGCGCATACCTCTCTTGTGGCAAGTCTCTTGCGCCATCTATCCTGAGAATATTGGCAATTTTGTGACTAATCTCTCGAACAGAATTGTCTCCCTGTGACATCTCTTACCCTCAGAAGTGACAAAAGTGCGGCATCTATCCCCGGCAGAAAATTTGAAGTCTTCCTTTGAAGCAAATGGACAAAAGACTGGCTATGAAAATGATGTAGGTCACATAGCCTCAAAATGATAGATCGGGACATTGAAATGATGTAGGTCATATACTTTCCTCTTTTCCCAAGTCTCGTAGTGGAGGGGGGGGGGGGGCAGGAAGGCACTCCTGCGTAGGGTCATGAGAATAGGGTACGTCCCATTACCCAAAACTGGAAGATG